>OZ014440.1:20152393-20445711 GCA_963966035.1 Acleris laterana
GGCGGTGGCGGCGGCGCGCTGGGCGCGGTGCGCAGGAGTGCCGGGCCCCAGCGCGCGCCGCGCCTCCTCCGCGCGCTTCTGCTGCGCCAGCGCCTGCTTGCCGACGGACACCGCCGCCGTGATGTTAGCGGGGGACGGGGAGCTAGACCAGGGTTCGCTCGGTTTGCCTGGGAGAACGATTTGATGTTGTAATAATCGGTTACTCTACAGAATATGACATTGGCAAAAGATCATACTAGCAAAAACATCATATACGCATAACATCCTACTAGCAAAACACGATATTCGCAAAACATTATATTTACAAATAGTCGGGTTTTGTTATAAAATCATTAGGTAGGTTTAGGTTATGTTAGATTTATATCAGGCCCGGAGGGCCAAACTACCCAGAAATAGGAGTTCCGCCGGAGCTCCGTCGACAATATATAATTCATGTCTTAATAATAGTTAAGTTTTGCTAATGTGATGTCTGCTACTATGATGATTTGCGAATGTTATGTTTTGCGAATATGATGTTTTGCTTTTATGATATTTTTCAGAATATCATGTTTTGCGAATATGGTATCCAACGACGGAAGGGTCATCATATTTAGCCGGGTACTCATTACCGAGCTATAGCTGTAACAGTTGCCGTAACGTAACTAGCGAACCATAGCTGTAACAGTTGCACGTAACTAGCGAACCATAGCTGTAACAGTTACGCGTAACCTGGCGATGTCTACGCGGCTCGCGAGTCTGTTCTCCACTAGAAGCTCGTTTGTATCTGCTACGCCTACAGTTACAGGCGTTACAGCTCGCTAGTGTACCCATATTTAGTTTAGTAAAGCCGCCCGCTCAGTAGCGAGATGTAAACCTAACAGTTAGTCAGATACTCTCTCGGGCCCATTTGTTTCGCAAAAGCAAAAAATAATATCAAAGCGAATTATGAAAAACCAAATAATTTGAGTACTTAAGAGTTACAATAAAAAAAATACACCATTACTAATACAAATACATAGAAAACACCCAAGGGTCATTTTTCATGTTCATTCCAGAAATATTTGCTCTGAGGGTTGAACCCGGCACTACAAAGCAGCTACAACTACGTACCATAACCGTCAAGTTAACGTCCGTAAAATCCATCAAATATAAATTTAATTATCTATGTTAAATTAACGCAATTTCTTTAAAGGTTACGCGACCACGCAAAGGGCTTTCTAGGCCAAGGGAAACCGGTTTAGGGAAACTTTAGGAATGCAACGGAAGATTTTTGTTTGTAACTTAACAACTTAACTTTTAACTATACACGCGTCACTTGTGGACTCAAGGTTTTAACAAACCGTGGCAATCAATAAGATGTGTTATGAAATGTTTATTTTATCTACTCTCGTATCGTAAAGTTCGAATTATAAACTTCAAAACGAATTTATATTGGCATACTTTTTAAACACAATACCGAAATTAATAAAAAAAAAACACTTTATAAAATTATTTCTCTAACAAAATAATGTTATAAAGTAATTTTTTTAACATTACGATACAAGTTAATCCAAAAAGTTAATGTCACCAACGAGGTTCCATATCAATTTTTTTTTTATAATGGAACGCACATGCGGTTCGCGCCATTTTTACAGTAGGTACTACAAAAAGTTTCCATTCCAATTTTTACTTGTCTGTGACAGCGCCCGCTTTTACGAATGCGCGGGGATGTGCTAGGTTGTGGCACCATTCATTGAATACGTTTTGTTGTAATGTATGAGAGTAGATAAAGTAGAGTATGATAACTGCACATAACTAGGTATTAAAACACTCGTGTGATACTAGTATAAACCTCGCCTGCCGGCTCGGTTCTTAAACACACGCTCACACCTCATTATGCAACAATTTCATAAACTACTATTAAATAATGATCGTAACCGGTCGGGTGAATAAAAGTTTTCGTCGTTTTATTACTAATTAGTCTCAAAAAACAGTCAGAGAACTCGAAGATCTAATTTAATACTGTTTACCGCAGATGGTATTGAATGACATTATAATTCACTTAGTGGTGCGGAAGAATTTAACCGCAATAATATTTCGCAATATTAAATAACTTTATAATTAATCATTGATTGATAATTTTTATAAATACGAAGTTATTACAACGACTTAAAAATTATCAAATGTGCCTGTTTTCTTTGCAGGTACAAGTATAATTCGCAATTAACTACAAAAAGGGTGTTTATGTGACTTTCACTGCACTTTACATATTATTGTGCGTAAGTTTGATGTTGGTGAACTCGATTTTTTCGGTTTTATTTCTTTTAACTTAACACTTTTTTCCGTGTGGTTGCCGGCTTAGAATAGTACCACTCCATGTCTTCCTGTAGAAGTCATAAGAGACGACTAAAGATTAAAAAAGGCTTGTAGTATTGTTAGGCGATGGGCTTGCAACCTTTTGTGCAAAATGTGGTTATAGGATTAACAACTAGTTGTTAGAGTTGTTGGTAATTCTGTAACCCTGCCTACCCCACTCGGGGATGAAGGCGTGACTGTATGTATGTACTTAATTGAAAACGCCCTATACTTGATTTATTTGATAAAAAATACCGCTTTAAAAGCATATCATGGTTTTGTGGCATCTAACTTACGATATGGAATATTGATCTGGGGAAACTCTGTACACATTAATCGCACTTTTGTGGCACAGAAGCAATGCATTAGAGCAATTACCAATATCCGTTCACGAACATCTTGTAGGAGCTATTTTGTGGAATTAAGACTGCTGAAGGTACACTCAATCTACATTTATGAAGTCTGTATATTTGTGAAACAGCACACTGATGTTTTTAAAAAGAAAAGTCATACAGCTAATTTCAACACTCGATATCCGGACAGACTCGTACTTCCTAAAATGCACACGGTATTAAGGAGTAGAAATTGTTTTGCCATGTGTATTAAAATATTTAACCATCTGCCAGAGCAACTAAAGCAATTACCTCTAAATAAATTGAAAATCAAACTGTTTACTTGGCTGGTAGAAAAATGCTTCTACAGTGTTAAAGATTTTCTTGAAACAACACAGGTTTATAAATGATGATGTTATATAGTTTAGTATAGTTTAGTGATACTCGTATCAGTATAATTAACACTTTCATATTAAATATTTGCATGACTTATTTAAGTCTAGAATATGGTTCTAATTTTTAGTTTTAAGATCAACATAATATGTATACTATGTCTAACGCAAATAAATACATTTCATTTCATTTCATTTCATTTCATTTCAAAAAAGTGAAAAAAACCGGGCATGAGCATATCGGACCTTGCACAGTGTAGGGTTCCGAAGCCGTTACGACAAACACAAAACATACATACCGTCACGCCTTCATCCCAGAGTGGGGTAGGCAGAGCTACAGAATTACCAACAACTTTAACAGCCAGTTGTTAATTCTGTAACCACATTTTGCACATACAGGCTAAGATGTATATCATGTGTATATTAGTGACAGGTTGCAAGCCCTTCGCCTAAAAATACTACAAGCCTTTAATCCCTTAGTCGTCTCTTACGACTTCCACAGGAAGGTATGGAGTGGTACTATTCTATTCTATTCTGCCGGCAACCACACGGCAAAAAACACAAAACACTATCTCAAAAAACAACATGTATGAAGTAATTTTCTATTTAAAGTTATTTGGTTCTGTCTTAGATTATTTTTATGTATAAACACTTTAGATTTTAGTATCTATTTGTAGTTTTGGCTGTAGGGGGGGGGGGGGGGGGATACACTTGACTCTAACAAAAATTAGCTCTTTAAAGCTATATCATAAACGGATCCCGTAATTCAAAAGCTGTTTTCGCAAACCCGTAATATATATTTAAAATACCTATCCAACGACACCCCACACTATGGGTTAGACGAGAAAAATAAGTACACCCCCACGTTACGTGTAGGGGAAGTTCAATTCAAAAAACAAGATTTTTTTTTACCACTTTGTTAGCGTGACTAGTATGTATATATATTCATGCTAAATTACAGCTTTCTACCTCTGAGCAAGGCTGCGGACGGACGGACGGACGGACGGACGGACATGGCGAAACTATAAGGGTTTGTATTTTGAATACGGAACCATAAAAACAAGACAACCTTACATCCTAGTTCTCCATAATATCTACAACATAGGTATTCAAAAAAATTTAAAATCAGACTTGATTTAAGTGGGTGAGAAACGTTGTTACCTGGAGCTAGTGTGGAAAATTTTTGACTACTACAATATAATACAAATAGGTATATAAACTATCGACATATTATTAATGGTGATGTAAGTAGCAAATGGACACACCTTCTAAAGGCCACTTCTGGTTGATAATAGGCTGTAAATTGGGCGTTATCGACGTCAACTTGTACACAGTCCGGTTGGCTGGACTCATCAGTATGCTGCTCAGGTTGGCTGACAGGTCCATGGATAAGTTGGTGACAGGAGTCGGCGTGGTGCTGGCGCCGTTGATGTCGTCGTCGAAGTCATCGGCGAGGTTGTATGACACAGTGACGAGGAGGACCACGCTGAGAATGACCCTGTGTAAAGGTTTAATAAAAGTTGAATGCCTGATGCTGCAGATTAGTTGGTATTGTATTTATCCGGAAGGACCCTGAGCAAAGTCTAAGGCAAAGATTTTCTTTTTTCAGAAATATACTTAACACTCCATTTAGCACTTCTGTGCTAAAAATTGAAACCGAATTTTGCTGTCTTTTGGCTTAAACTTTACAGTGTGAAAGTGCACAGTTCCTTAGGTATAAGGCCGTTAAAAAGACGTTAAATAAATATGGCACATAAAGAAAACCAAATCACGCCATCTCGCTGGGCGTCCTTTGTTTCCCTTACCCGACCTTACTTTTTTTCTGTTTCGCCTACACTGGTTGACTGGTTGATAATGCTGTTGGGCGTTAAGTCCGCCATTTGTACTTTATTGTATTTTGTGCAAAGAAGTTAAAATAAATAAATAAACAATAAAGTAAACGAAGGAGGCGTGAGCTGGATGAAAAACATGATCTCGTGATAATATTTAGTTATGGTATAGAGAGGAACTGACGTGTAATCAGAGTTCCCGCACATTCACCGCTAAAATCGGGTAAGTATACAGTAGTACTAGTCATATATTGTAACTAGTGGCAACATTGTTGGTTAATGTTTATTCAAATTGTATTATTTGTAAATTCATTGTACCGATAGTACCAAAAAATATGGGAGCTACACGCCAGAACTCTTGAGTTAACCCTTATGCATAGCGTTTCGAAAATCGAACGCGTCTTTAAAGTTCATTTCCAAATTTGAATTTTAACAAAGCTACAAATCTTACTGCATTAATTCTAAGATTGAAATTTCCTTAAAATGTATGTATGAAATTGAAGTTTAAAATGTACGATGTAAATCTACATCATTATGCATTTAAGGGTTAACGGAGTAAGCAGAATGACGAAATCGGCATGGATCAGATTGATTGATTAAGACTGCCCCTCATTACTATTATTGTGTTTTCTAATTAATTAAAGAATTTCCTTGGATTCAGACGAAATGATTTTGTAGTGTAAGTAAAAACACAATTTATGGGATACGTAACAAACTTTAATAACAATTACCCTTTGAGTAGTCAGCTTAACGGGAAAAGGTGGCCACTTTTTTCCGTTAAGTTGATAACTCGAAGGTGAATTGTTATTAAACTATATGATATACCCTATAAGTTGTGTTTTCATTTGTAGTACAAAAACGTTTCGTCCAATTTCAAGAAAATACTTTAGTTTATTAGAAAACACAATAAAAGTAATGAGGGCGCCTCTGTACATCCGGCGTAAGCTCGGCGCCGTCTTAACAGTTGTCTACTTCTAAAATTAATCCGCCCTTTTACCACACAGTCCTCATGCATAAGTCACAATACAGATGTAGTGAATAATCCTTTCCCATCGTTTTTGGCCGGATAACTTCGTATTTACCTTGCTTTATGACTCTTGTTCCGTGGAAGTTGGGCCGGCCGTTGGTTTGGGATGCCACTTGCGTGGACACCCTTGCGCCGTCACATCTTCCCGGAACAAGTACTAGGGCTGGTTTCGCGGCGGAATCAGCGGAGACCCTCAAAAGGCGCAAATACAGTCAACTTGATAGAAGTTACATATTTGAGCCTTTTGGGGTCGAAACTTTAGGACCGTGGGGACCAGGAGCACACCGTATTTTTAAAGATTTGTCAAAGCGCCTGATCGACGCATCACGTGACAAAAATGCTGGCCTGTACTTGGCACAAAGATTAAGCATTGCCATTCAACGTGGCAATGCTGCCAGCATTTTAGGAACAATGCCCACTGGTAGCGGTTTGTTAGATTAGTGTAGTTTTAAGTGATTTTGTAAGTTCTTTCGTTTGTTTGTTTTCTGATTAATTATCCTTACTTGAATTTTACAATAAATTGAATGATATTTTTTCCTTGCTTTCTCAGTTGGCATATTGATAGGTACTGAAGCTAATTGAGAAAGCTAGATAAATACGAACATATCCGACAAAAAACGATGGGAAAGGATTATTCACTACATCTGGGGTTCAATTCTACTAATGTGCATATTTCAAGAATCTATTAAGATTCGATAAAGATTCTATTCCCATTAAATTTCTACTGTGGACAAAAAAGCCATTCTACTATATTATAAACAAAACCGGCGGGAGGTAGGACCTTGTGCAGGGTCCGTCCGGATCGCTACCACCATCTTATCCATTAACCTACCGCCAAATAGCAGTGTTCGCATTGTTGTGTTCCGGTTTGGGGATAAGAGAGCCGGTGAAATGACTAGCATAGAGGCATTCCTTCTTAGTCCTCAGGGTTGGCAACGCATTTGCAGTCTTAAGATTGCGTTGCATTCTTGTGAATGCGAATGTCTATGGGTCACAGTTTCCACTTACCATCAGGTGGCCTGTGTGCTCGTTTGTCAACGCTATGCCATAAAAAAAAAAAAAACCATACCTTAATCTAAATAGGAACGCAATTGAACCACAATAGAAACGTAACGATAAGGCCAAAGACTAAACTAAGCTATTGAACACTTACAGTATAGAGACGCAGACAGCGCACTGGCAGTTGCGCAGGCGCTTGCGGTACCGGCGCGACAGACTGGACTCGAACACGTACGTGGGCTGCACCAGGGGGGTGCGCTCGCTGCTCGTGCCGGCCCGCTCCATCTTCAGTCTGGGGCCGAACAGTTGTATTCAATTTTTAAGGGAGTCCAATAGTACCTATCTATATTCTTACGCCGTCTTTACTTTAAAGAGCTGGTGGGTTATTATGACGTGGCTATGGAGTTCAGTTTTCGCTGAGAAAAAAGGACAGAGCTATATAACTGCTATACTCTCACCGTCAAATGAATTGCATAGCTACGTCATTATAACCCCCCTGTACCTTTTGAATCGTAATAGATAGCAGTACGAATCACACTAGACTCGTTTATTTATTTTAAATAAAAATCAAATCAAATCAAATCAAATCAAATCATTTATTTGTTTGTCCAGCATAGGTTTGTACATAGATCTTTAATACAGTTTTAGTTATGTCCCTTTATACAGGTACAGGTAAATAGGTACTAAAAAGGAGTAATTATGCCTTTACAGACCATAGCCCATTCTTCCAACTAAAGTAGGGCTCAAAAGGTAGGGTAATCGATTTTTTGACCCCCGACGCAAAAAAGAGGGGTGATATAATTTTGACGTGTTAGTCTGTGTGTGTGTGTGTGTGTGTGTGTGTGTGTGTGTGTGTGTGTTTGTGTGTGTGTGTGTGTGTGTTTGTGTGTCTGTTTGTGGCACCGTATCTTTTGAACGGGTGAGCCGATTTGAATGCGTTTTATTTAATTTCAAAGCAGGTTTTTGGGCGGTGGTATTTCTCCATTATTTGTTGTAGTTTGTCACGAATAAATATTATTGTCTTTCTCTCTTCTTTCTGTTATTATTATCATTAATAAATAAGAGACCTGCGCTTCTATTCTAGACAGTAAAACAATATCGTATATAACCGGTTACAGAATGGTTTCTAGTGAAGTAAATAAGTATCAAATCGTTGACAATACGATAACAGATCAAACACGACATGGTTTTTACCGCGTTGAATAGAGGCCCAGTCAGTGCTAGTGATGGGTAGCTTGTAAGTTTCAAAAGTGAAACTTTCATTTAAATTTCTGCAATATACTATAAATTTCAAAAGTGAAACTTTCACTTAGAATTTCAAGCAATATTCTGAAAATTACCAAAGTGAAATCGTTTTATTTTTGAAAATTACTATAGTTTCGACATGTTACCCAAATTTTCATGAAATTTCAACGAAATTTACTTGTGTTAGAATCATTTCCATCTAATTATGTAACTTTCAGAAACTGTAATTTTCGCAGTTAAGGAAAGTTGTGCAATGTTTCAGAAATCGCCCATCACTAGTCAGTGCGTATAAATCACGTCCCGACTTTTTTCGCAATTCTATGCAACTCTACCAACATCGGAAGTATACGTTACCTATATAGGTACGTATTAACGAATTAGCGACACGAATAAATACTAACGAGCTCAAAAGTCAGGATATTGCTCAAAGTCTAGAACTCCTCATTACTATTATTGTGTTTTCTAATTAATCAAAGAATTATCTTGAAATCGTAGACTACTTTTTGTACAAATAAATACGCAATATGCATAAGGAAGTTTAATAACCTTTAACCTTCGTGTAATCAACTTAACGGAAAAAGGCGTCCACTCTTTCCCGTTAGTCAATCATTGTAGTTCAATAATTGTTATTTATTTTGACATATAGGTACCCATATAATATTGTGTATTGATTTGTAGGTACCTACGACAAAAAACCACTCTTCGATTTAAAGACAATACTTTAGTTTTTTAGAAAACCGCATGGTTTCTGCCGATGGATCGATCGTATAAGGCTGCTTAATTGAAAATTAACGCGCTAAAATGTGTTTTGTTCGCTCTGACGGGCTCAACACTACATACAATCTTAATTCTGCAATCCCAAGACGTTACCGACCCTAAGGACTAAGATAGGGTGCCATTATTCTAGTATTTTCGCTGGTTGTCTTATCCCCACACTGGAACACAAACAAAGCGAACACTGCTGCTTGGCGGTGGGTTTACAATCTAAGTCTTGTATTGGATTAGATAAAAACCTTCGATATAATGCCGCTGCTATCTTTAAAACGGCTAAACCGATTTTCATGGAAGCTAGCCAAGAATCACTGCTAGAAAACCTCCTTTCAAACATACAAAGCTGCATCGAAGTCGGTTTAGGCGTTAAAGAGCTACGGTGCCACAGACAGACACACACGCACTCTATTTACGCCGGGATTATGTTCAGGATATTTTGTCATATAATTTTATATCAACGAACGTAAAGTCTTTCTCATTCATTAAAAACAATAAACAGTATATTTACATAGACGATATAGTGCTATTCTCTTAGCAACATACAGACGGATATTAATAAGTGAACATATTCATTAGTAATCTTGATAAAACTATAACGCCGTGTTGTTCCCGTATCTTATATACTTATTTTATCTTAATTCAGCTTGCGTAAGATACGGTTTAGTTAAAGGAATGCAGTTTTGTAATGTTAGTTCGTATTTTGAGGTGTGAGAATGTTTTTGACGTTTGTAATTTGTTCATAGGTGTTTTTTAAGTCAAAGATAATCATAGAAGTAAACGTGAGTATAGTATTGAAAATACATCGTAAAATAATACCATTTTTATTAATATTTGTGTGTAATGCTAAAAACAGATTATTTTTAAGTATTGCGCGTATTGTTTAAAAATAAATGTAATAATATAACTTTGTCTTCTGCGTTACGGGAGAAAATTTAAAATAAGTAGATAGTCGAATAAATAATCGTTTTAATCACTAAAGTCGTAAGTAATAGCTAACGCGTGTCTATTTAACTCCAGATATAATCTATAAAGATGCCAGCAATTCGTAAAGTTAGGTTAGGTTACGAAAAAGGCATAACAGAAGGCCACTGTAAATATTAAAATCGTCACCAGCATTTCAACAAATAAAAACTTCAGTAGCACTCGTTGTTAAATACGACTCTACCATGCCCAGTTTGTTTGTTTTACGATGATATCGACTCTACAAAATATTTAGGCCTGCGCTTGTAAGATAAGATAAGATACAATGTTTTTTTATTGTAAAGAATCGGTTAAAAATACTTATAAACGTTATTTTTTCGCTTTTTGTTGCATATTTGTGAATGGTACGTGAATCTTTAAATCTATCGTTAACTGGTAGAGAATGCTGTTGGTAATAAAGTCCACAATTTGTTAGCTTTTTTGCATCCTTCATTATTAACAACGTTTAGAGTGATTTTTATATAATGTAGATTCTGGGCCTACTGTAAAGAATAAAATCAGCGTTAAATTCTAAAGATACTCTAAAAAAACAGTTATATAGGGCATAGGTAACTATACAGTCCTATTGTGGACACCCGATTCTTAACGCTACAAACTTGATAGAAATGATAATTCAAACACCACTAGATTAAAAAACTAGTATTTTGGATGTCAATAACCGGGTATTTTACCCTATACATATCTAAGTATACTAGTACAAACTGGTTTAAGTTCTAATTCCAAAACTTACAACTTACTTTGTTTTATGAGAGTTGTAGAATATGTAGACACCTTTTTTGCACTGAACTTATCACAGATCTAATCACATTTCAAAAAGTCATCGAACATTTCAAAATATATTTCAAATTTGGAATGTTTACTCCAAGTTCAAATGGGTTACTTTTTTAACGCGCTTGTCGGGCGGCTGTTGTCTAAGGCTTCCGAGCTCTGACTGCCAAACAAACAGTAACTTCGCTTATTGTGAATGGGCCCGCTCTATTAATATGTTCTCTATAGGCGGTTTACTTTTTAGATTTATTAATTGACTATACGTATAACACATAGGTACTTATTACCAGGAATAAGGAAAAAATCTACCGTGTGTTTTTATTTATTATGAATGTTTTTTAATTTAATTCTCTGTGTTTAAGGATAATTTTTATATATTTAAGGATAACGTAAAGTTTATCGTAGTTAGGAAGGAGTTTTTTTAATTCATTTGGTGGTAAGTTAAGAAAAGGTTAGGGTATTTTATTACATCATTCAAATGCTGGGCTTCGTTTTAAATTTAACCTTACGAGGAAAGAAGGAGGTTGTTTTGGTTGTTTGTCTGTCTTTACGGCCTCCGTAGTTTCCAACAATTCCAACGGGTAGACCGATTTCAATGTGATTTTTAATATTATTAAAGGGTAATTATATTATGAATGTTATAATGATGTTTCTTAGGTATATTTATCAGCTGGAAAACAACATGATGTGCCTAAGACTTCCCCGTTCATAAATAACGTCAGCTGTAATATGGGATCAGTATCTCGGGCGGGACACTGTACTAATATTATAAAGCTCAAGAGTTTGTTTGTTTGCTTCATCGCGCTAATCTCAGGAACTACTGGTCCGATTTGAAAAATTATTTCAGTGTTAGATAGCCCATTTATCGAGGAAGGCTATAATCATACTCACATAAATCGAAGCGAAGCGAGGGCGGGTCGCTAGTCCCCTATAATAGTTAATTGGAACTAAGAAGTTTTTACCAGAAATGTTGGAAGAATGTCTCTAAAATATGTCTGAGTACTGCGGTATGCCAGCGCATGGCCCGTAGCTATTTCTACCAAGAGGACCTTGGTCTGCTATAGGTTCTTTGTTAAGTTTATGGTGCTTATAATACTTATAACAGAACTTGTTGTAAAAATAAGTTCATATCAGGATGACGTAGGCGCGCGGCCCCCCAATGCGCGGGGTCGGTGATACTACCACGTAACGAACAAATTGAGTAAGGTGCAAAATAAACCTTAGTAAGTAAGGCAGTAAAGTAAATTTTGCAACTTATTGAATTAGTTAGTTACGCGGATTTGCAATATCAGCAACGATTTGCTACTATTGGTAGGTATAATACCTGGAAAATCCGAAACTGTCTAGGCTTGTATAATTGAATTAGTTGATCAATAAACTACTTTACACTTTTGGACTCTATTTGTAACGAATCAAGGTTCAAGTGTTGTAAACATCTTTCTTGGTCGACTATATTATGAACACGAACTAGACAACGACATTGTGTAGGTAGGTAAACAATTTTAAAATAAAAAGTTAAATACTTAGAAAATACTTACTGATTTAAGTTGCTGGTGTCACTTTCTTTGCTATAGCAATAGAATAAGACAACACGTCACTAAACAAGCAAGAAATTTAATTGACATCTCTGCGTGCGGCAGTTAATTGCATAACATATTAATTCGGTAATGTACTTATCTCAATGTTTCGATCGAGGTGTGCAAGAAATGGGTAACGGTAGGTATAACTACGTTTTAGATTTTTAACAATTTAATTTTAGAACTTCGCAAAAGCTTACACAATTTATTTAGAAAATATTCAATGGCTCATCACAGTCATCACACAAATGACCCATGATTTCGTTTTTTTTTTATTTCAGGTGTTCTAATCGTACATTTTCCCAGTGGCATTTTTTTGGTTGGAATGGAAACAGCATGATTTTCAGAAATGATGGGCCCACTCTAATTCGATGCGCCGGAGTTGGAGACATAACAAAGGCCTCTTTTTTCACACATTTCCTGCGGAAATAACGATAGGTTAACGACTTATGCGGACAAAGTCGCGGGCAAAAAGAGTCTTGCTAAATTACCTAATTGTGTATGTGAGGGTGTCTGATATTTGTAAGTTCGTCTTTCAATTACGCATATAAGGCTAAATGGGTAAGTATTCAAAACATCTGGACACCAGGAAAGTAGTCCGTGTCTTGGATTAGAACATGGTAAGGTAAGGTACGTTTTAATAATCTTTTTGGTTTCAAAGGGTACAATTTATATTCTAGTAATTTTTAGATACGTTTTTAACTGTTGACCTCGCTCCTGAGTAATGTTCTGGGTATCCAATGAACAGGTCAATAGCTGAAGCCGTAGAAGTGTTATATCGAAAGTAGTTCGTCGGATTGTAGGTGTTTCAATGCTAAGGGTAACATTATAGGATACACTTGTAAGGTTTAGCTTTAACAAGGGTATTAAACTACCGAGATCTAACCTGTGGTATCATAGAGCTACGATATAGTTTTTTACTTCAATATAATTTTGAGTAAAATACCCTGTCTAAAAATACTTACATAATGTTTTAATCAATTATTATTCAACCTTCTCCGTACGCTATCCTGCTTAGAGAACGCAGCGGAAACTGAACGCATTGTATACCGTGGCAAATGAAATGTCAAACTGACGTGACGTGACGTTTCGCTTGACAACTCAGCCAGCCAGCTGGGTGGTTGCTTTCGATAGTTTTCGTGTTAAATCAAGACAAATTCACTGAAAAATGTCTACTGTTGAGGAATTACAGAAGAAAGTGCAGGAGTTGGAGGCTAAACTTGCTGCTGTGCAAGGCACTGCAGGTCCGGTGCGGCAGAAAATTGATGTAATGTCGTCCGAAGTTGTAGACTCAAATCCTTACAGGTATTTTGTTGTTTTCATTAAATTTATCAATGTAAGATGTATTTTTTTTTATTATTTAATGTATTATTTATGAGCTTATTCGATATGTACGCATGATGTTTCATAAACAGTCCATGAAAATCGGTTTAATGTAACTTCTCTTACAAAAATATTTCGACATATTTTTCTCGTTGTTCTCAGTTAAAGAGTCGAGGAATAAAATATGTCTGTGTAATAACATTTCGCAGATGAGAATCTCCCATTGTTTTGATATCATGATTGTTAGTCAAATAAAATTAAAAAAATACATTTTAACATCCTATCCTTTTACTAGCCGCCTCATGGCGTTGAAGCGCATGGGTATCGTGGACAACTACGAGAAGATCCGAGAGCTATCGGTGGCTGTGGTGGGAGTGGGAGGGGTGGGCAGTGTTACCGCTGAGATGCTTACCAGATGTGGGATCGGCAAGGTATTGGAAATATTTTTTATCTCTTTTGCACATTTATTTTTTTAAGGCATTAAAAAGCAGACGGGCACACAGGCCACACTTTGAGGCCCATAGACATTGCACTGATGAACAATTGAAACTGATGAAACTGATAAAGTTTCACGCATGCATCAAATGTAACTTGAATTTGAACTTGTTCAATGTAGGTCAAAAGTCAAAGAAACAAGTTAGTATAATAGGTAAATGTTTATAGCACTGGGCTTGTATTATGGGTTTTAAAGTTACCCCTAATATGTAATTATGCAACATGATTACAAATTATTTACCTATCCAGGGTTATGTAAAACACTATTTTCAAAAATGGCATGATTGACAAAATCCTCTGGTTCAGAAGTCTTAACAGAATTGACACTAAAATTCATAATAGGACTGAGATAACTTATTCATTTTAAATATTTACATCATCAAAGAACCATTCCTGAAGTAAGTAAAGAAAAGGTTCTCAATATTAAGGTAAATAAAATTGATGTCCTCTATGTTGAACTCCATTAAAACTGATTTGCATTCTAACATCTCTATCTTTTCCAGCTGATTCTCTTCGACTACGACAAGGTGGAGCTGGCGAACATGAACCGGCTCTTCTTCCAGCCGCACCAGGCCGGGCTCAGCAAGGTGGACGCTGCTGCTGCCACGCTCCAGAACATCAATCCCGACGTGGCTATTGATGCGTACAACTATAACATCACTACAATGGAGAATTTTCAGAAGTTCTGTGACGCTATAAGGTTTGTTTCTTGCCGTGATAACTCAAACATTGTTGTGCAGTTCATAATAAGTATACAATTTAATGTAAGTAATACAAAACTGTAGCCATAAGATATCAACGAAAAGATTCCAGAATACCCAAAACCTGCTTTTTTGTCTTATTTACTTAATGTTTAATGATATCCTTTAGTTGATCTAAGTCAGGACAATGAACTTTTTACCGATTTTAGGGTCGATATTCCAAACCTTAGATAATAATGTCTGACAGTTCAAGTTTTGGTTATGACTTTTCTTTTATTTCATTTCCTATGTGAAATAAAACTATGGACACATTCATCAGACAGATACTATCTAGAGATTAAATAAATCAAACAAATTGTTTTTTTCTTAAAATATAGACAAAATCAAGTCTTACAAATGTCCAATAACCTCAAAGGCCACCTATTATCATCATGTGGAAAAGGCCATAATTATTTCCTTTCTAATAAAAATCCTACAGCACGGGCAGCCTGACCGGAGGCCGTGTGGACCTAGTCCTGAGCTGCGTGGACAACTTCGAGGCCCGCATGGCCATCAACACCGCCTGCAACGAGCTCAACCAGAAGTGGTTCGAGAGCGGTGTCAGCGAGAACGCTGTGTCGGGCCACATCCAGTTCATCGTGCCTGGAGTTACGGCTTGCTTTGCTGTGAGTTTCACTTTTAATATAATAATACTCGCGCACCGAGGGTCCTGTACCTCCGCAGTAGGTATTATTATACTCCGTTTTGATCATCAGCACGAGGCCAACTGACACTTGACCATTTTTAGCATCAGTTGTTTTTATTCAGTGTTTGTATTACAATAATTTTGACCCTTGCACATGACGACTGTTTTTACGACACCTACATACTTACATCACAAATGAAAATACGTTGAAAATAAATGTTTCTTGTATGGAGACTCCGTAATAATAACACATGTACTAAAAAAAACAACCCGCTATCTATTACGGTTAAAAAGTAAAGTTAGGATGGACGGACAGACAGACAGCGTAGGCATATTAATAGGCCCGTTGGGCTACGCTTCGGGTACGAAATCCTAGAAAACGGGGTGACAGATGAATATTTTGAGTATTTTGAAAGTAATTTTGTTTCCTGTTATTATTTACAGAAGTTCAATTTAATTTGATAGTGGAATAGCGGTCATTTATTCTAACATGAATAAAAAATATAATATTTAAACGCGTTGTACATTTTCTGACGTCTTATTATAAGGGTCGGTGGATACAGTAGCTTCTGCTTGAGTTGCTTGACCCTGTGTTCATTGGAGATCTTTATTCAGCATACGAAAGCGGTCAAAAAATGATTCGTTTCATTTTTACTTTATCTAATTAGTAGATTCCAGTATTTTATTGTCTCATTTATAAATACTTTGGTATTTTTTTAAAACTGACATGTGGCAACACCGGGCGCATAGACGTCAAATAACCTAGAATGATTGTTGTTTGTTACACGATAAATAATTATTGTCATTATTTGATAACTCAATCATTGAAATTGGAAGCAATAATAAACGCGTAATTTAAAGTATCGTTGTTCATTTCATGGTGACAAACGTAACTTACGATACATATTGAAGGTGAAGGGCAGCGCATTATTATACGTGAGATACGCGTTCGCCATTTTGTGACTGCTCATTTTTAATTAAAAACTGATCATCACGTCAATCAATTCGTCGGAAATATTATTAGTGTTGTGATTACCTGTGCTTTGGTTACGCGCTACAATTTCAACTTGACGTCGACACGGACAAACTACAAACTTTGTTTTCTGAAATTAATGAGTTTAATTATGCAGAAAGACAGAGACTTTTTGATAAGTTTCATAAGATACTATAAAAGTTTGCCGTCGTTATGGAACCCGAAATGCCCTGAATACCGAGACAAGCTGACAAAAAAGAAATCATTTATTTTACTACTGAATCATTTTCGAGAGATGTATCCTACTGCGACTTTGGCTGATGTGAAAAGGAAGATAAATTCGTTGCGGTCGAATTTTCGCCGATATCATCACAGGGCTAAGAATGGGCAAGCAGCTACAGTATTCTGGTTTGATGAAATGAATTTTATTGTGAGTGACGAGCCGGAATATACTGAGATTGATGTTGATGCGAGCTTTTTGGAGCTTGAATCAAATCCTTTGTATGAAGTAAATATGACAGAAACATTTGATACAAGCAATGATGCGGTAAGTTCTACTTTGTAGTAAAAAAAATTGTTTGATTTCTTAGTGAGTTTTAGTTTCTTTTAGATTTATTTTGTAACTTTTGAACTAAAATCCAACTATTAATATTAGTACTAATATCACCTGGTACATGCTATTGTGGAAACATTTGTGATAACTAGTCTGCGGAGTTAAGCTCTTAGTTTGTTTTTGCTACAATATTAGGTCGAATCAGACCGATTACTTGATTGTAACGGCCGTAGGTTACATCAAATTACCATTATATTAGTTACTGTTACTTTTGATAATAGGGTAAAGTCACCAGTGGTCAGCCAGAGACCAATATCTGACCCTAATAGAGTGCAAAGATTAGGAAATATATTTTTCGTACTCTTCCCTCTCACACAAAGTATCATTTACCCTAGTATGTATTATCAAAAACATTGACCTAATTCTTGGTCATTCTAAACCTTAGTCAATATAAATCTCATTAAACCCTCACATACAGGGGACAAAAGAATAACAGAATGAAACAAGACGCACCTTCGGTAGTACAAGGGCACAATGTACCATAATGACAACAAGGGCAATTGTGCCCTTATCCTACCAAAGGTGCGAAGACATGAGTACCATAAAACTTGAGCTACAAGCTAGCTCAAGTTTTATGGTATATAAAAATATTACAATTTTAATTTTTCTCCAGGAAAATTCATCAGAAAACCCAGAATATTTCACTGTGCAAGAGGACAAGCATGAAATAGAATTGAGTAACTGGCAAGATATTTCAAAAGTAGGTCATCCTTCCCCCAAACATAAGGAATCCCACTCCAAGCGTACAATTATATGTCAAGACGATGATGATGAAGACAAGCAATCACCAAGAGCAAGCTTTGTGGATGAATTTGACTTATGGGGGAAGGTGGTGGCTATGGAACTGAGGAAGATGGAGCAAACGCAGCAGATATTTGCAAAGAAAGCTATCTCCGATATCCTAATGGAAGGGCAATTGGGTTTGCTGAACAAGGATTCTGTCCAGATAAATAAAGCATCTGATCAGTGTAATTATGATATTAATAAAGTGACCAGCAAAAATATTTTAGACCACAATAGGCTGAAAAAAATCTGACATGACTGTAAGATAAGATAAGATGAAAGATATATATTTAAACAAGTACAGGTCACAGCTTAGTACATTATAATTTATACATTTATATATACTCAAAAACAACGGACGAGCAGACGAACGAGCGAAATTGCAGCAGCGAGTTTAAGTAGTTGGGTCAGAGTGAACGAAACACATTTTAGCGCGTGCATTTTCAACTAAGCAGCCTTATACTTTCGATCCATCGGCAGAAACCATGCTGCTAAATTGAAAATGCACGCGCTAAAATATGTTTTGTTCGCACTGACGGGACTAATCAAACTTGCCGCTTGGACATTCACTCGTCCGTCCGTCGTTGTTCAGAGAATCACTACCCTGTTAGGGTAATAGAGTTTTTGTATGAAATTAACCGGTTAAAACTGGTTATTACCGTTTATTTGCATTCTCTATTTGCTGTCAGTGTCAGTTAATGATGATTAAGTCGTTCCAAAGTGTAGTTTTTTTTTGTACAAATGTTTGAAAAAGGAAACTGGTTTATAGTCTAAAATGTATCTAATGTAAATGTATGACGACACACTGGCCTAGTTGGTAGTGACCCTGCCTACGAAGCTAGAGGTCCTGGGTTCAAATCCTGGTAAGGCAGATATTTGTGTGATGAGCACGAATATTTGTTTTTGAGTCATGGATGATTTCTATGTATTAAAGTATATGTTTTTCTCTATTAGTATTTATATCGTTGTCTAGTTCCCATAGTACGAGGGCTGCTACTTATGTAACCGGAATAGAAAAAATAAACAAACGTACATGGCTAAATATGGTTTTATTGTTTTTCGAAGTATTCTCCGTGATAATCGATGCACTTTTGCATACGTTGAAACCAATTTATAAAGCACTTTTTCCACTCTGACTGAGGTACCTCCAAAACGTGCTGTCTGAACGCGTCGACGGCATCTTCACGGGTCGAAAATCGTTGACCACGTAATTTATTCTTTACATTTGGAAATAAATAGAAATCATTGGGTGCCAAATCAGGGCTGTAAGGTGGATGACCCGTTAATTCTATATTTTGACCTTCCAAAAATCGAGTCGTTTCACGTGATGTATGACAGCTGGCGTTATCATGGTGCAGAATGATTCTCCGTCGCTGGTTGTTTTTCCGTATTTTTTCAAATACTTCCGGCAAACAAATGGTCGTGTACCACTCCGAATTAACCGTTTTACGATTCTCTAGGGGCACTGTAGCCACATGGCCATTAATACCAAAAAAGCAGGCCACCATTTGCTTCAAGGTGCTTTTTGCACGAGTTACTTTCGTAGGGTTCGGCTCATTTTGAAACACCCACACCGTTGATTGTTGTTTAGTTTCGGGATCATACGCATAGATCCAGGATTCGTCACCTGTGTAGATATTATAAACAGCTTTTGAGTCACCACGGTTATATTTTTTCAACATTTCCTTGCACCATTCGACGCGAGCCTCTTTTTGATCCTTAGTTAAGTTGTGCGGGATCCAACGCGAACAAATTTTTTTCACAGCTAAGTGTTCATGTAATATCTTATTAATGCTCGTCATACATATGCCTATAGTCGCCTCTATCTCGCGATACGTAACATGACGGTCATGCATTATAAGTTTTCGCACAGCTTCAATATTTTGTGGTACAACGACCGATTTCGGGCGACCATCCTTAACTTCGTCCCTGAGCATACTACGTCCACGATTGAACTCACTAAACCAGTGATACACAGTAGTTTTGGATGGAGCTTCATCACCAAAAGTCGAAGTTAGTTGATCTATGCACTGTTGTTGCGTTAAACCACGCCGAAAATCGTAATAAATCATAGCACGAATATTTTCACGAGTGAGTTCCATTCTTGCAGCGAGATTAAAATTTAAACCCGCCAAAAACAAAAGACTAGCGTACATAAGAAAAAAAATATATAGCGGCCAGTATTAAAAAAAGTTCAAATTTTACCATGGAGGTCAGATATAGCGTTTAAAAATGTTGGAATCCTGGATTCCGGTTACCTAAGTAGCAGCCCTCGTACAAGCCTAGAGCTTAGTTTGGGACTAGGTCAATTGATGTGACATTGTCCCCTTGATTTTAATATTTATTTATTTATTTATTTGATTATAGTGGTTAGTGTGTCAGATTGTTTTGAGCGCAATGTTGGATAATATATTTTTAGTGGACTCTGTATAAACATAATATGTTTATGCATAAATATATTTATTTAATAAAATGTTGTTTTTATTGAGGTTTTTAAGTAGCCAATTATGCTGAACGTTTTATACATCATTAATGCAGGTAGTATTATTTCCCTTATATTAGAATCAGGTGTTGTTGGACTGGCAATTTCAGTAAACCTGCAGCGATGTGGGAATAATATCATCAAGAGAATGATGAGGTACATTTTAAATTTCTAATTTGGAATGGCATAATCCCTATTGTGAAAGAATACAAACATATCTGACAAAATATAATGTCGTATGTTTATTAAGACTATATCTGTACTCACAAACCAACTTAGGGGTTGATATTATAAAGTACAGTAATTGTTATATATTAGTGATCAGATCACATTTTTTCTGTGTCGTTTATACAAAATCGCCAAGCTACTAGTAGAAGGGACAAGGCACAGTCTGCCAAATAATTGGTCTGTAAATTTTCTGTTTAGTCTTAAATTGAGCTAACTTTGGGGTGGCATACCACATATTTGATCGACTGTAAAAAGATTATACAACGAGTATACCTGTTTTGAAACTAACGGAATATCGCGAATATTGTTTAGATGTAGGGGAAAGTACCGATTTTTGGGTATCGTGAACTTTATTAATTATTAACCTCCGACAGAAAAAAGAGGGGTGTTACAAGTTTTATCTGTGTATTTGTGTGTCTGTGGATCTATCTGTGGTTTTGTAGCTTCCAAACGGTTGGCCCAATAGAGATGCGGTTTTTTTTTAAACTTGACTTAATCAGGAAGCATTTTTATGAATTTGGCAAGGCGGTGTATGACAAGGTCTACGAAGAATACCTAGAGTAGGTTCTAATTGCGGTCTAACAACATATTTAATAACGACGCGTACGCATTCTTGGTAGTGAGCGTAGTGGCCCTGCTTACGAAGCAATCGGTCCCGGGTTTGAATCCCGATAAGAACATAAACTTGTGTTATGAGCACACATCGCTAACACGTGGCATTTAGGTAGCACTTGACAGTTTCTAACAGACTAGTGATGTGACAATGTTCTTCCTGTACGAGTCGAGAAAAGGAAACCAAGTAGAAAAAAAGTATTTTCAATCATTTAATATAATGACATTTGTGATAAACAATTAATATTTGTTCTAAATTTTTACAAGTCAGCCTACGTCTTCTACTTGAGAAAATCCACTTGTAAGAAAATTTTACCTTGTCACCTTGTAGGAGTTCTGAATGCTCTCTAATGATTTCCTCCATTATTTGGAAAAAATCTATGTTTCGCGACACGTCTCGTAATAATAATTACGAGTAAGTAAATTAATGACAATATCATTGACATTGAAATTGATGTTTTTAAACTAGTGATCAAACCTACTTCGTCAGTATGCTAAGACCATGTAGGTTATATTAATTTATTATTTTATCTTATCTCAAAATACACTTAGAAAACTTGTCTCATCACTAATGTGTCGAGTGCTACCTAGATGCCACGAGTTAGCGATGTGTAAAGTCTATACTTTTAGGTATTTAAAAAAATGTAAACATTCTAAACCACGTGACATTGTTAAACAACCAATCAAAACTGTTTTATCGTACTTTGACGTACGACGACTTTGACGGCAGCCAATAGAAGCAGAACACTGTCTGCTTCTATTGGCTGACGAACTATATCACGTGGTTGTTTTGTTTACATTTTTTTAAATGCCTATAAGTATAGACTATAGTTATGAGCGCGAGTGTCTGTTCCTGACTGTTGGAGGTTATATTTCTCTGTATATCTAAGTACGTTTACCGTTGTCTAGTACCATAGCACGAGTCTAGAGCTTAGTTTGGGACTGAGATCGTCCCTGTTATTTATTTATTTTCCCTTGCAGTGCGCGCCCCCGCTGGTGGTGGCGTCTAAGATCGACGAGCGCACCCTGAAGAGAGAGGGCGTATGCGCAGCCAGTCTGCCCACTACCATGGGCATCGTCGCCGGGTTCCTAGGTACCTACTTTTTTTTAAGGCACGCCGAAGGCAAACGGTCCCAGAGGCCACCTGCCCCCTATTTCACCATCCCGACAAAGACAGGTGACAGGTGACATTTCAGTGTACATGGCGCAGTATGTATGTATGTATGTATGTAAACACTTTATTGTACAAAAGAAAAACCATAACAATACAATTAATATAAAAATATGTACAAAGGCGAACTTATCCCTTTAAGGGATCTCTTCCAGCTAACCCTTGAGAGATTGAGAAGAGTGAAAGGTTGTGCAACGAGTAAACAAGTGTACAAGAAGAAGAATATAACACATTTAGTAACCAATAAAACTTATATAAATTAATTTAAAATAAAACTACATTCAAATACCTACATATGTACCTAAATAGATACAGAAATATACATATTAATAGTTAAATATACATACATAAACTACAGCAGCAGTTTATATGATACCCAGTAATGTATCAGCGCGTTACCTTGGCAATGTATACCGAATTGCCAACTGTCACGTGTCATTGTCAAGATGGTGAAATAAGGGGCTGATGTGAAGTGGGATCAGTGACCCGTAGACATATGTATTCTCAAGATTACAATCTTAAGACTGCAATCGTAAGATCGCAAATTCGTTACCAGCTGAGCATTGTGCTAGTAATTTCACCGATTGTTTTACTGTCTCACCGGATTACAACAATGCGAACACTGCTGCCTGGTGGTGAGTTAAAGAATACGGTGTTAGCGATCCGGACGGACTTTGCACATACTTTACTTACTATCTCTTTTAGGGGCTATAAATTGGCACTTCTCTATTCACTACTGAACCGAAAAAAAAGAAGTACCTACTCCATCAAAATTGCTTCCTTTGCGTTAAGGTTCATTTTTTTTTATATTTCATATGATTGTTTCCTCTTGTTCCAGTTCAAAACACACTTAAGTTTCTGCTCGGGTTTGGGACGGTCAGCCACTATCTCGGCTACAGCGCTTTGACAGATTTCTTCCCCATGATGAGCCTCAAGGTAAGAAGACTATTTATAATCTAAATTGCGACAATTTTTGAACTAAATAATACTATGGGATGAGGCTTTGTCTGAAATATAGATTATTATTATTATTACTTATATTATTAATCTGCGCAGAAGTTCATTAGAGCTATTCTTTCGGGACCTTTGCTTTTTTTGCCGAGCAAATATTATTGTGTTTTTAACCGACTTCAAAAAAGGAGGAGGTTATACGTTCCACTGTATGTATTTTTTTTTTCTAATTAACTAAAGAATTTCCTTGCAATCAGACGATACGTTTTTGTAGCGCAAGTAAAAACACAAATTATGGGATACGTAACAAACTTTAATAACAAGTACCCTTTGAGTAGTCAGCTTAACGGGAAAAGGTGGCCACTTTTTTCCGTTAAGTTGATAACTCGAATGTGAATTGTTATTAAACTATGTGATATACCTTATAAGTTGTATTTTCATTTGTAGTACAAAAACCTACCGGCCAATTTCAAGAAAATACTTTAGTTAATTAGAAAACACAATAATAGTAAGGAGGGCGCCACTGTACATCCGGCGTACGCTCGGCGCAGTCTTAAAGCAGAATAAATTAAACATCGGCCTGTCTTGTCTGCTATATTAACTGGGTCTCTATTGACTGCCATAATTATTTTTAGTCATAATGTGTTTTAAGTCATAATTTTCGCAAGTCATAATGCATTTTTCTCAGGACCCGGTTATTTTTTCAGGATTTTTATAAAACTAACCTAACCTAACCTAACGAATCTACACACAGAATCTACACGATAAACGTTTATATAAAACTGTAACTTCACCCTGAAAGAAGTTATGACAAAAAAATGTGTGACTAACAATACATTATGACCAACGATATGTATGGCAGTCAAAGGGATCCGATATTAACTATCTTCTTAATTGATGTTGTTAAAACATCGGTCTGTGTACTCTGCTATACTAACTACCGACTTAATTGATGTTGTCCGTTTTCATTCCCATCGTTAAATTTCATTTAATTTATTTCTTATTATTTTACTTGTTAATCTAGCATTTTATATTATATTCTTTAATTAACCACTGTCTCTTCGTTTGTGTATCACGTTGGCGCCACTGAAAACCAGCGTCGCGGTTAACGCTGTGACATAGTGCTGAGTGGTGTCAATTTCGACGTCACAGAATCACCCATGGCAACACTATCCTACAATGGTTTTTTTTTCTTTCCTTTTTTATTGTTTTTTTTTATTATTTTTATTATTGCTGTGTCGCCATCCTTATTTTAATGATGTTTTTCTCTGTTCTGTTTTTTTTCTTGTGTTCGTCGAATAAATGTTTCTATTTCTATTTTTAACCGACTTCAAAAAAGGAGGAGGTTATACGTTCCACTGTATGTTTTTTTTTTTTTTTTTTATGTATTTTCATTATGTCCAGCCTAACACGCAATGCGACGACAACCACTGCCGCACGCGCCAGGTGGAGGCGCGCGCGCGCCCGCCCGTCGAGCTCGCCACCGAGGTCACCGAGGACGCCGCGCCCGTGCACGAGGACAACCACTGGGGTGAGCGTGCCCCCTGCCCCCTACCTTTTTTTTTATGGCATATGGTAAGTGGAAACTGTGACCCATAGACATTCGCATTCACAGGACTGCGATGCAATCCTAAGACTGCAAATGCGTTGCCAACCCTGAGGACTAAGATGGAATGCCTCTATGCTAGTCATTTCACCGGCTGTCTTATCCCCAAACCGGAACACAACAATGCGAACACTGCTGTTTGACGGTAGGTTAATGGATAAGATGGTGGTAGCGATCCGGACGGACCCTGCACAAGGTCCTACCCAGTCTTAGGATTGCATTGCAGTCTTGTGAATGCGAATGTCTGTGGGTCACAGTTTCCACTGCAGGTCGCTTGTGTGCTCGTTTGTCTTCTCTATGCCATAAAAAAAAAAACTATACTCCAGTTGTTTGGGTAGTTAACTAGATGTAAACAAATCAAAACAAGTTCGATTCAGGTTTCGTTCAAGGCTCTGTCATTTGTACCAACGCCGACGATATGCGGGAAACGAGTAGAGCCAGCGACTAACTATTGACATATCGTTCGTTGAATACAAAACGAACATAATCCGAAATGAGTCAGTGTTGCATTTTAAAATTAGAAGCGGTTGGAATACGATTTTTCATGGAAGAGCGAATTATTTTGGATTGTGTCCGTTTAGTGTTCAATGAGCGATATAATGTCTCTTTTATAGACTCGGAATCTATATCTTTTGTTTCGACAAACTAGTGGAGAGAGTTCTCGGCAGTGTCAACACCCAGCGATCAACTATTAATACGTATATGTGTCTCTTTTATGGACATAGGATCTATATCTTTTTTTCGTTTCTTGAGCGACAAAATAGACATGCTAGTTTACGGTTGGCGGCAAATACCGGCGTGGGTAGACTTCTATTACGGTGAACCGACGACGTGGGGAAGGTTGCGAGAAACTGGTGGATACAAGATCGGTAGGAACGGGTTTTTTGGGAAGTCTATGACCAGTTCCGGCTCCAGTGCTGATGATGGTGACTTAATTATTGGCCCAATAATCAACTTTAACATATTACTCCAGAACAGGGACCCGACCACCCATTCCCCGATAAAAGCCTTAAAAGACTTACCTCTCGAAGTACAACCCACTCAAAGAATAACCCCTTTGGAGGAAATATACGACTTAGTTGTTTGTTAAACTAGCCATCACATAAGGGAAACCTAAAGAGCAGCAGTAAATTGATATCCCTCTTATTGCATAACCAAATATAAGGGTAACCGTTAAAAATAGCGCATAAAAAGCTAATAGAACGGCTTTTTGAAGTTAAAGGGATATTGGTATCGCTCAGAATATAGCGCTACAAAAGGAAAATCGAGCACGACGTACACGGAACGGATTTGGTAAGGGTAACCCTTATAAGTACTTTGAAAAAGCCAATGAAACGGCTTTCAAGCGATACGGCTTGTCTAAATAAGTCCTTATAAAAACCCATTCGAAACCCCTTGAATGGGATAGCGGGGCGGTCCCTGCTCCAGAATAACGATTTTTTCATTTGTTACAGGTATCAGCTTGGTTGACGAGAATTGCCCGGAGGATGACGATACGTCCAATTTGAAATTAGTAGAAGGTGTTGAGGTAAGATAATATGTTTTCAACGCGATTCTAACCGCGGTCTCAAATGAATACTTGGATTTAAAGAATTTAACCATGACACTACTGTAGTCACTTATGAAAGTTAACGATATAGCATTTATTTTTATACTATTTTATGTTTTTAAAAGGTTCGATTTAAATACACGTACCGAGCAAACGCCAACCACGCACTACTATTCGACGGAGCCCTGCCTGAGGCAGGGCTCCTATTTCTGAGCGATTTGCCCTTCGGGCATCTAAAGATACCTAACGAACCTAACCTACCTACTTTTGCGGAATAAGAATGATTTCTGTCGAATTTCCGACCAAAGCGAATAGCAGTGGTGTGACAATCTGGTGTGACCACGAGTCTGCCCCTGATTATTCAGTGTTTTGTTTTTATCGATTAATTAAACGCTTGGGGCAAACCTTGCAAGTTAATTTTGATTTTGTTTCCGTTAAAGGCTGATATTTGGAATAATAATTGTAATATTATGGTATCTCAGAGCTGATCTGATGATAGAGTTGGAAGGTAGCGACAGGATCTCCGCTATACTTAATGTAGACTCACCGGGCTGGGTCTTGGTAGTTTGATCTTGATCATCAGATAATGACTACAGAATTAACAACTCTAATAACTTGTGGTTAATTATTGTAACATATTTTGCACACAGCAAACAGGCTAATGTTTACCAGTGTACTTTAGTGACAGGTTGCAAGCGCATCGTCTAACAATACTACAACCCTTAATAGCCTCTTACGACTTCCAAGGGAAGACATGGAGTGGCACTATTCTAAGCCGGCAACCACACGGCACATAACACTTGTCTTATAATGGCAATGTTATGTTGTTTGCAGGTGGCGTACAGCATACCCGTGGACAACAGCACGCCGGAGTCCAGCACGGGCGGCGCCGTGGCCGCCTCCGAGCTGTCCCTGGAGGACCTCATGCAGCAGATGAAGGCCATCTAGGCCGCCCGGAGCCAGAGTAGTGCGTGGCGCGGTCACAAATGCTCAATGTGAAGTGTACAGTTATTATGGCAGGCCGGACTTTCTAGTATGTATACAGATGTTTTATTTCAAAGGGGTATGGGTGAGGACCAAAAAGTTGGACCACAGTTAAGCGCAGTTAATACGAACGATGAAGACGAAAAAAGTTCCGATGTGCGACGAAAAGTATCCCTACAATATTATGGGTAATTTTCGTGTCACAACGGAAAAGTTTCATAGGAAATTTAACCATTTGAACGCCTTTGACTTGATACAACCGTCGTCCTCACATGCCAATGATAGCTGAAAACCACAGCAAATGTCAACCTTACGTCACAATTACTAGGGTATATTTTGCACTGTATCTGTGACCACTATATGGGTGGATGGCGTCGTAGGCACGACAGTACACGACCACTTTAGTGGTACTTGGCGTTCAAAGGGTTAATTGATTGAGTTAGCGTGGCGTGGACAACTTTTTGGTCCTTACCCGTATACTAGTTGATGATCCGAATGGTCCATACAACCGGGACGCGATGGCTGCGTAACCAGCCGCCACCAATAAAAGTATACAGCTCTACGGAGGATATCTCACTTGGTGTCCGCTTGGTAGCGCATCGTGTCATACATTCTGTTGGTGGCAGCGACTGGTTGCGCCCCCATGGTGTCCCGGTGAGAAGCGAACCTGGTCAGGTTGGATAGGAAAAGCACTCATATTACCTAAAGAACTACTACTACCTTACTATTTGATCAGATACGAGGTTGAGAAAGTACGACGAAATGTCTTCTTGTATCTGTGTATGTATTCTTTGGCCATCGTGCATATACGTTGTAAACTACGGTTCTTATTACTCTGGTTCATAAGCTATTATTCTAGTCTTACCTTTGCCCAAACAAGAAAAACTTACTACAAAACTACACTGAACTTGGTGTTGGAAAAAGGCCTTATTCTCAGTTGTCTGCACCCCTTTGTTCACGCTGTAAACGACTGGGATTTAATGATATAATGTATACAATACAACGTAATATGCGTAGCTTGTAATGTTTTAATATCGTCTCAGTTATCGTAACCTTTCATGACGCGCCATATTAATTGTACACAAGGAGTGACGTATTCTTAAATGAGCTGTCATATGCCAAGCTAGTATTTAGGCTAAGAACCAAGCTTTGTTAAAAGTATACAAAATATTGCTAAAACGTTCTAATTTAAAATATGTAAATACGTCACTGAAATTTAATTATATGTTCAGTGTCTAAAGTGATATTGGAAACTGACTTACATACATATCTTGATTGATCGAAGTTTACGCTTTTATTGACGCAGTGAAGTCTAAATAATTTGAAACAGGAGAAAAATAAACTATATTTAACTAATGTAATGCATTCCAACTCGATGTATTTAATTTATAAAATTTATGTTCAAATGTTAGGTAATTCGATGATATTTACATTTGGGTCATACACACTCGAAGACAAAAAGAAACATTCCTGTGGTCAATAGATAAAGGGTTGTGGTGCATATAAGTTATGTTTTTATCTGATAGGACTAAAGTAGACCTGACGCCGTTTATGCGGATATGGGTTCAGCCAGAAAGTTAGGCCTTAAAAGCGTTAATTTCTGGTATGTCCACAGGAAAGACCCGAACCTAAATTTGTGTATGACCCATTTATTAACGCCGAGCGTCCAGTGGCGCCCTCATTACTATTATTGTGTTTTCTGAACTAAAGAATTTCCTTGGAATCAGACGAAATGTTTTTGTAGCGCAAGTAAAAACACAATTTATGAGATACCCAACAAACTTTAATAACAATTACCCTTTGAGTAGTCAGCTTAACGGGAAAAGGTGGCCACTTTTTTCCGTAAAGTTAATAACTCGAAGGTGAATTGTTATTAAACTATATGATATACCCTATAAGTTGTGTTTTCATTTGTAGTACAAAAACATTTCGTCCAATTTCAAGAAAATACTTTATTTAATTAGACAACATAATAAAAGTAATGAGGGCGCCACTGTACATCCGGCGTACGCTCGGCGCAGTCTAAAATGTTGCTCGAACTTGGTAGCGTGTCTATTTGTGTTAATAATAAGTGCAGCCTGTGCAAAGTAGATAAGTTATTATATTTATTTGAAAATTTGGAGATTTTATATGAATATTGTTGTTAGCTAAGCTACGAGAAAAAACACTGTTTGTATTAAGCAAATTTTTATTATTAAATGTCCTCGGCGAGATCGGTTTTTATTATTTCGGTGAACGTCTTCAGCTTTGCTAATATTCTCCTATTTGGTGGCGGTAGAGCGTTGTTCTGAAAATATACAAAATTAAATAATTATCAAAGTTAACTTCCGTTTTGTAATAAGCTAAAATCTTATGTTAACCACGAAAGTAATAATGGGACTAATTGACTTCGGCCTTGGTCCTTCGAACCTCAAATGTTAACCTTTGAACATCGAATATTAACCTGTGGAACGATTGACATGTAATTTATGTCATCAAAACTATTGTCTTATCGTCACAGTTCCACGGGTTAAGGCTGCACCCACACCGCTGCTTAACGTTGCGTATATTACGGTGCGTCAAAAACGGCGCCATTTTGTTACTATGGCCCCGTCTTTTGTTTACGCAACGACACCGTTATATACACACCGTTAAGCTCCGGTGTGCGCGCACCTTTAATGTTCATAAGTATTGTGATAACCACGTTTCTTCCATGGTCCAATGTTTAAAATAGGATCACAATGTCATCAAAACTATTGTCTTATCGTCACAGTTCCACGGGTTAAGGCTGCACCCACACCGCTGCTTAACGTTGCGTATATTACGGTGCGTCAAAAACGGCGCCATTTTGTTACTATGGCCCCGTCTTTTGTTTACGCAACGACACCGTTATATACACACCGTTAAGCTCCGGTGTGCGCGCACCTTTAATGTTCATAAGTATTGTGATAACCACGTTTCTTCCATGGTCCAATGTTTAAAATAGGATCACAAAGAAACTTATACAATTTTGAAAAATAAACAACCACGATTAATATTTTCTCAAATAAATCTCTCCACCCCACATTTATTCATAAAAATTGGCTGTGGAGATTTATAAAAGCTACCTTCTATACCTTGATGACCTTGCTCCTTTGAATCGAATCATCACCATCATCAACCCAAGGATGTCCACTGATGGACATAGGCCTTCCGTAAGAATATCTATAATAGTCGGTTTTGTGCTACTCTCACCCATCGACTTTCAAAAACGTTGAAGAGGTTAACGAATGGTAATGACCGAGTGACCTACAACGTATTGACTTTGGTCCTTCGACCCGAATACCTGCATGCAAGCCGTGACCTCGCCGGCTCGTTGTATCACGCCTCCGTCGAGCCCGCTGGCGCGAGCCACTTGGAGTGCGAAGCTGGTGTTCACGGAGCCTTCCGTGACGCGGAACAGGAATACGGGAGTGTCGCCGTCCATGACGTGCTCGAAACGCTGGCGGTGATTATTGTACCAGGGATAAAGGAGGAAGAGTATAAATCCAGTAAGATAAACGAAGCTGATAAATCTTTTAAATGAATGAAACTGCGATACGAGTAACAGTGAAAAATGTATGCGTATTTCTAGATGCAAATGAACAAGATTACTGGTAACCATCTTGTAACTCGGCATGGGTACATACATACATTAAATCACGCCTGTTTCCCAGAGGGGTAGGCAGAGACCACTTCTTTCCACTTGCTACGATCTTGACAAACTTTCGCTTCTTCCACATTCATACATCGAGTCATGCACGCACGTCGGTTTCGGCATAAGTATTTTTGTAAAACAAGGTTATTGCCATCTGCTACCACCCCGCACACTTTGGTTGCCATTTTGAACTTCACTTATACTGGTTAGCAGCAAAACGTGAAACGGTGAAAGGCAATTTACCATGTAGATCTCAGCCCTGGGCAGGTGGGTGCTAATAGGCTAAGTAAAGTTTTTGGAAGATATGTATATTATATTTTTTTTCGATAGTCGTCATCCTGAAGATCATGGAACTGCGGCTCTTTTATTTTTATTTCCTCTAATATTTAAGAAATATTTTTTTTAGTTATGAATTTGACATTTGTACACTTTAATGACCGACTAGCTTGTTGCCTTCGTACTTAATGAAAAAGAAAAAAAAACACTTCTATATCTGTCATTGTCAAATCAAATCAAAGTAAACAAACGATTCAATACAACGGCTCTTTTCTGTTTGCTTGTGTTTCATGTGATCAGTGTTTTTAGAAATATTTTTAACGATGTCAGGACGAACTCCGGACTTTCGTTTTGCCGCTTTGCTCAAAGACCTTTGCACGATATTTGGTCTACGCTTTATTTTCGAACCCTTTGGCACTTCTTCTTGGACACCGATTTCTTCCTTTCTCGACTCTTGCCCTGCTTTTTGATAGCCACGAGAGCACTTTTGAATTGTACAATCCACGCAATGAATTCTGGCAATCCCACACGGACTGTGGAAATGGAGTATTACAAAGATTTACTTGAATTTACTTATTTGAACTGAACTGTTTGTTTACTTTTATTTGATTTGACGTTGACAGATATAGAAGTGACAGTTTTTTTCTATTTCATTAAATACGAAGGCAACAAGCTTGTCGGTCATTAAAGTTTACAAATGTCAACTTCGTAACTAAAGAAAAGTTTTCTAAAATATTAGAGGAAATAAAAGTAAAAGAGCCGCTGTTCCATGATCTTCAGGATGACGACTATCGAAAAAAAATATAATTTACATCTCTTCCAAAAACTTTACTTACCCAATTGCATGAGTATAACCAATGCGTGAATAAACGCCTCGAGATTAGGTAGATTACCTCTATCTGTTTCGATATAAATAATTGGTCCTTCGACCCGAACGATCCTTACAACTGTACAGTTTGTGGCCACGGTACCTTTCTTGGCCACTTAAGTTTGAAATGAGTGTAAACTAACCAGAAACCTGACGAGCGGCGTTTCGACGATGTACTGCTTGATGTTCAGGAAATGTGTGGACAGGAACACGTGTGGACACGCTTCTCCTTGGAACAGGAACGTGTTGAGACACGCCGCAAGCAGCGACAGGCCGTCCACTTCCGACGTGCCCTTGCCGAACTCGTCGATGAGGATCAGGGAGTTGGAGGTGGATTCTTGAAGGGTTAACTCCATCTAACATATTTGGATCACCACATAGTATAAAACAAAGTCGCTTCTCGCTGTCTGTCCCTATGTATGCTTAGATCTTTAAAACAACGCAACGGATTTTGATGCGGGTTTTTTTAATAGATAGAGTGATTCAAGAGGAAGGTTTATGTGTATAATAGATTCTGGTTTATGTACGGGTGTTACAGAAAACTCACATAAACCGAAGCGAAGCGAGGGCGGGTCGCTAGTTCCTAAAAAAACTTAATTTGCTCATTCATAGTGATTCGTTAAAATAAGGCTAAAAAAGGGCACCGGTTGTGATATAAGCTGCACGATGCAATATTTAACCCAACAATTGTTTCTTAAGAAATTGCTCCTGTTTTCCACTTGAGAATATCACGTTGTTACCACGTCAAATTCATTCGGCCAAGGTATGCGTTCAGTTTTTACTTTGAGGTTTTCAGATGAAGATAAAGTGTTGAGTTGTGTCAAATGTAGGTAGAGACAAAGTATAAGGTGACAGTAACAAGGCTGATGGAGTACATATATCAGCGGCAAAAACCTACCACCACCGGTGAAATGACTAGCATAGAGGCATTTCATCTTACTCTTTAGGGCTGGCAAAGCAGTTCTTTGCAGGCTTGAGAATGCAAGTGTCTATGGGTCTCAGATTTTAGATGGTAAATACCAAGGGGCGGAATTTTCATAGCAAAAATCAAACACCCAGAGGGATTGACCATTGTGTTCTATCGACTATCGATGATTAATTGTCACTTACGTTATGTTTGATTGGGTGGGACACTCTATAGCGTACCAAAAAACTATGTCCTGTGCGTAACTAGATTTATATTGTTACAATTTAAATATAAAAGCAAAACGGACATGTTACACAGTATAACTGACAGTATTAACCTTCATTCATAATAACAGCATCGAAATCTATATCTGTACTGATTATATTTTCTTCATCTTGTCTGTAGTAATAAAATATCGTAATTATTTTCTCTAATAATGTAATCGTGTAAAATGGCCCTGTTTTCATTGTAGAACCATTTAGTTACACAGGAGCATATTTTTTGCTATAAAATCGGCATAATCGCGAATTTGTCATAGTCCGGAATCCTATATACCTAGTAAAATCGATAATTGGAATAGTCGATAAAACATAATGGTCAATCACTCTTGACGTTTGATTTTTGTTATGAAAATTCCGCCCCTTGTATAACCTTTCCAAAAATACTTGTCATTGTTGTGTGGTGCTCATGATGAACCGATACCTGTTTAAGATCTATGAGGAAGGCGGACATGTGGGCGGCGACGCACTCCGCGGTCTGCAGGCGCGTGCGCATGTGGCTCGTGATGCCGACGGTGGCGGCGCGCGCCGGGACGAAGCTGCCGATGTGGGCTAGGTACACTATTAGACCTGGAGAAATTATGGAGACTTAGAAGTTTGCTTACAAACTAACTATCAACACATGCCATTTGACATTTGAGTTTAATAAAGTTCGGCGAAATCAGAACCTCCTCCTTTTTTGACGCAGATTCAAGTCCTTAAGGTTGGCAATGGCCCTTAAAGAATGTGAGCTCATTCGCCTCTTATCTAGCCTTTGGCCAAGATCTTACCAATCTGCTTCATATAAACCGACTTCCCGCTGGAATTAGGTCCCGTAAGGATCTTCACGCAGCCCTCAGCCACGCTCGACTCCGTGTCGTTGGGCACGAAGTTGTCACACGTGAGGATGTGCAGCGGATGCCGTCCTTCCTTGATGCTGATGATCTTGTCTGTGGTCATGGTGGGTCGGACGAAGTTCAGCTCTTTGGACACTTTTGAGAAGGCTATGAGGCTGGGAAGGATTAGGGAGTTCATTTATTTGTATTTGAGTTGAAAGGTCATTTTCGTGCTTTAATTTCGTGATAAAGAAAACTCAACGTGCTGAAATTATTCCACATACTCGTATTAACGGAGATGATCCTCGACATCCCAAAAAAAATGACGTTTTGGTAATTTAGACGTATTTTTGAGAATTTTAAGACATCGTGGTAGAATTTTTGGTTTGAAGCAAATTTTGCAGGTACCTGACATAGTCTTATCGGAATTGGTAGAGGATTTTTTCTACTAACCAGTCAAGCTGCGCGCACGCATCGACGCACGCCGCTAAAGCGTGCAGGTTGTCCAGAATGACAGTTGTCAGCCGCATCATTATGCGTGTCTCGTGGGCCACTATCTCGGGATATGTGTCGCCTATCATCACATCGAGTTCTGAAGGAAGAAGAGACACCTAAGTAGTACGTACCTGTTTTGCTATGGCCAGTAGGGTGGTCCAAAAATCAGGTTTTTTTTTATTTTCCTTCTCCACAAGGGTATTTTTATTCGATTAGACTTTCAATACGTCTGTGCAAAATTTGAGTGAAATCGGACAATATTTAGGGGTCGCTATGATTTGGCGATTTTTTTGATAAAAAGAAAAAAAATGACATTTTTTGTACGCACTTCTTTAATACGAATGGTTTATGTGAAATAAACATAAAGTGAAATTAAATTATGCTAGTCATTTTTATCAAAAATTACTGTCGTGGATACTTGGCGTATTTAAGTTGCAAATCATAGCGACCCCTAAATATTGTCCGATTTCACTCAAATTTTGCACAGAGGTATTGAAAGTCTAATCGAATAAAAAGACCCTTGTGGAGAAGGAAAATAAAAAAAAAAACTGATTTTTGGACCACCCTAATGGCCAGGTTTCGAAACATTCATTTTATTTGTTTCAGATCCCCGCGGATAGTATTAAAATACATCGATAACTTCCGTTAGGTCCTTAGTCATATTTTTAGAATGTTTAAGCGTCTGGTGTTCGCGACGACGAAGTTGATACATTATAAACAGTAACTATGATTTAGACGAGTCTCCATAAAGTTACCTTCGCACCCTTTGCTTTTGTAGTGAATGTAGTCATTATTCTGGAACTATAAAATAAATTGTATGATCAATACGATATCAAGGAAACATAATTAATCCATACCATGTCACCAGCTAATATAATTACCATAAACTTCATATCTGGCAGTTGTTTATCTTCCATGGTGAGCTCTTCGGCCCAGGTCTTGACTCCCAGAAGGTACCCAAGGTGAGGCATGTACAGCATGGTGCATTCTTGCACGAATGGGGGAAGGCGCTCCAGTTCCACTTTGGCTGTTTCGGACATGAGGCCGTGGAGGCTTGCCATGGTTTGCTTTTCTGTTTTGTAATAGGTTTAGATGTTAGGAAGGATTTTTCAAGACGGTTTTAGTTTTCCATTTTGAATGTTACAATGAAACATGGCCAAGAAAACCCCAGAAAATTTGTTATGAAACAAAAGAATCCGTTTATTCGTTTCGGTGGCGGTTCTACGATGCTACAAGATACATAGACAGATATATATATATATATAGGCAGACAAAGGATTACTGCAGGTCTGTAGGGTTTCTTAACCATAGCTTACTTGAAGCTTTATAAGTTTAGTTTGACAAATTGGCTTGCATTCGTCACTTGTTTTTTGAAACATAAAAAAAACATAGTGAAGTCATACACTACAGTAAGCATTGTTATTTATTCATACTTACTTACTTTTCTTTGTTAATTTTGTGTCTATCATTGTACTTACTCATGTCTAGTTCCTGATCGACTCCCGCCTTCACAGTGAATTTGCGTTCTGTCTTAGACAAATCGAAATCGATTATCCTGTTCATGTACAATGCCATCTAAAACACATGGTATAACCAAATTAGTTATACGTACAAATTACAATAATACAAAAATAAAAATGCCAGTATCTCTTACTTCGTAAAGTTTGTTATTGTCAAAAGATGCAAGTTGTTCCAGAAATTCGCTAGATCTTGCATTTTCACACATTTCACAAATGAGAACAGCATTGTACAGGGTCTGGGAATAGAATTGGTTTAGAAAAATCATCAAGTTACGTTATAATGATTATGAGTAGGTACCAATTACTTGACGAAGGAGATAAAATAACTAGACTAAGTAATACACATTCAAAGCTACTAACATTGTACAGTGATTTCCATTGGTAAGGTTTTGCGGACAGTGCCTTAATTTTGGCCAGGATACCCTGAAAATGAACCATTATTAATGTATTGTGATGGAAAAAACTTGATAACTTAAAATGTGTAAGTACGAGTAACAGTTGTTATATAAAACCCGACAAAAGATATGTAAAGAGAGCTTTTACAATTTGTTTCATGACAGAGGCATGCGGCCTATCTCATTAATAAGTGCAGTCACTTGATTTATATTATTTCCCATGATACGCTACGCCTTGTGTGGGAGTCACTACTATCCTGTAAGCACTACATTAGGTAACTTTGTTTTTCGAATATATTTGTATATCGGCTTTCGAAAATCTACCAGATTTGCTGTAGAACTTTATATCAACATAAATAGTAATTTATGCATTTATTATATTTACATTCAATTAGGATCCGGATTGGTGTAGTTTTAACATCGTTTATAGATACAATAAACTCTTGTGATTGGTTGTTTTGACATATCGATGCTGATGATATGAACAAAGACAAATGATACATTATCTTACATTGACGTTCTTGATGAATCTCAGCGAGGCGCACAGGTTTCTGACGAGCGACTCGTTCTGCGGCGACATGAACAACTCCACCGCGTCCTGACGACGCTTCAGCGTTTGGAAGTCTGTCGTCGGCTGCTGCATTAATACTCTGAACAATTTCAATTACTGAATTTTTTATCAGTCCATTCATCAATTAATAATTCAATTTGGTAAAATAATGTATTTTGCCACTATTTATGTTAATAATGCTCACAACATCTGATATACTTAGTCTAGCAATACGGAGTAGGAGGAAAGGAAAAAGAAGAAATTTGGGAGTATGACACTTTTTTTAAGGCATGGAGAAGAAACGACCTCTCAGACAATCTAAGTAAGTGGGCTCTAAATTTCTATTACCAACCCTAGGGACTAAGGTAGAATGTTCTATACTAGTCAATCAAAAAAAAAAATCAAAATCGTTTATTCGCCGTAATATGGTTACAGGGATCTTCCAAAATTAAAGGTAAAAACTGCATATTACACCATTGCTGGTGTGCGAATATTTTGTAAGTAGGTACAAGAAAACTTAATTATTAAAGAACTCATTTATAGAGTAAAAGGGTCGGTGCAACAGCCATGCATGTAGGTCTGTCTTAAATTTATTCAAGGGCAGGTCACATAGATCTCTGGGAAGCTTATTAAATACTCTGATGGCCATAATATAGGCATTCCTCTTATACACTTGCAACTTCAGTTTTGGAAGGAATAATTTACCAACATTACATTTCCTTTGTGTTCTACTACTTACATCTGTTATTTTTTTTTCATCACACTTGCTCGTAAATAGTGTCCTAACATGCTAGAAAAATCGACCGTAAATCCAAAATAATACCCGCGGGCCTTTTTTTTACCATTACGTTACTTAAGTGCGTAATAGCTTTTTTTTTAAATGTTATACGTGGACTCAACAGAGATGTACAAAATGGTTTTAAAAAAGCATTTAAATACAAAATGCAAAATACTTTTCAGATTTACTATTTCAAATGCAAATTGCATTTTAAATAGAAGTATTTCAAATAAATCGCATCTCTGGGACTCAAACTATCACAATACGTCAGGACCCCAATTCTTGTGCCATTCGATATGAAGTTTCATTCGAGATGAAATGTCAGTTGAATACTATTTCCTAACAATCTCGCATAATAAACTATTGATCTCATATGTCACTAGAATCGGACTCCGAACACGTTTGACATTATCTGTGGTAAGTCACAGACAATGATGTAGTCTGCCGCTAATAAGTTAAAAATATGATATTTTGTCTGATTTTATTTCATTTCCTCGCAATTGTGATGAAAAACATTGTATGTTACACGGGTGGTAAAGGAAATACAAAGCTCGAGTCATTAAAGCCCTCAGCCTACGGCTTCGGGCTTCTAACAGACTCTCGTTTGTAATTCTTTCTTTACCACCCTTAATACACAATATACTATAAACAAATCTGGATATTGCTTTACAAATATACCTATTTGTTTAATATATAGGCACGGCAGAGTAAGTAATTTTAATCTTATAAACAAGGGTTTGCATGAGTCCGTTATAAAAGCACCACAAATGGATCTCACACACTTTTTTTGTAGAATGAACACCTTATTTACCTGCACCGAGTTTCCCCACAACAACAGTCCATATTGAAGCACAGAAGCTACATAACCATGGTATGCTGTGAGACTAGTGTCCTCTGACGCTACTTGTCTTAGACGCCGAAGTGCGAATATAAAACTACTTATTTTATTACATACTTTATCTATATGCAAACTCCAATCGCAGTGGCTATCCAGGATTATTCCAAGAAAGTTAGTGTGATTGACTTCTGCAATTAGTTTATTTTCGTATATTATGTTAAAAGCAATGGGTGAAGCCCGCTTAGTATGAAAACGCATAAATTGCGTTTTTAATATATTTACTTGAAGATTATTGTCTTTGAACCAATTTATAACTGAATTTAAAGTTAGGTTGATCTCATTTTGCAATGTTTCTCTATCCTTTCCTTTTATGATAATTGATGTATCGTCGGCAAATAAGATACATTCATGGTTTATGTTATCCGGCAAATCATTTATGTACGAAAGGAAAAGAAGAGGGCCTAAAACACTTCCTTGTGGCACTCCATAGCAATGAAGCCGCCAATTTGATTCAAAAGATTTTTTGTGATTGTTGGCTAGTAGTTGAGTTATTTCTGTGTATTGAGATCTTTTACTTAAGTAACTACTCAGCCATTTTTCTGCTATTCCTCGTATACCATATTTATTAAGTTTATTTATTAGCCTACCATGATGCACAAAGTCAAAGGCTTTAGTCATGTCTAAAAATAATACTACTACTAATTCGCCCTTGTTAACACTATCCGTTACAGTTTTTATCAGTTTGAAAACAGCTAGAGAAGTAGACATATTTTTTCGAAATCCATTTTGTTCCTGTTTGATAATGTTTTGTTGATTTAGGTAGTGGTCCAATCTGGAAAACATAACTTTCTCGTAAATTTTTGAAATTATTGGAACTAAAGTAATTGGTCTATAATTACCTAAATCATTATAATCACCCTTTTTGTATAAAGGTTTGACAATATACCTCTTAAGTCTATCAGGAAAAATACCTTCTGTGAAAGATAAATTAATTAAGTGTGTTAGAACTTTAGCAAAGACTGGAGCGCATAATTTAATAATCTTCGTTGAAAGGCCATCATACCCTACAGAACCAGTGTTCTTCAAACCTTTGATAATATTTAGCACTTCTCGGTAATTTGTTGGTTTTATAAATATACTAGACGATTGGCTTGAAATCTGATTTGAAATTGTAAGATTATCGTTTGGTTTGTTAGTGATATCTATAAAGTAATTATTAAAAGCGTTGGCTATATCACATGGCTTTGTAAGTACAGTATTATTTGCGTTTATATTCTTAGTTAAGGCAGATGGGCAGCAATCTCCTGATTGCGCTTGAATAATTTTCCAAACTGCTCTGCACTTGTTTTTAGCATTGGAAACGTAATTTATGTTACTTTTTTGTTTCACTTCCATAATAGTCTCACTGATCAAATGTATGTCAATAATGATTTGAGTTATACGTAATTTTGTGGGTCCATATTGACTCACATAAAATTCTTATTCCTATTTTTTGTTTTCTTACCGATTTGTATTCATAATAATCACTCTTCATAATTTTATTCCTCATACTTTTATTTTCATACTTTTTAAGTCATAATTATCGCAATTCATAATGCATTTTTTCTTAGGAATCGTTACTTTTTGAGATTTTTCATAAATCTAACCTAACCTTATTACACGTAAGATATTTAAGAAACGGTGAAAAGTGTACGGCTTCATTAATATTGGCGTTATGAATTAAGATGATTATGAGTTCCGATCGTTAGTACTAATTTTTTTATGAAGAGTTTGAATAGTTATCATTATGACGTAAAATGGTATGAGAAACATTTTCGGACTTCCGATAATAGGACTTAAAAAGTTATGTGAGTAGATACGCACCCTAATTTTGTTGTACCAGCGTAAAAAATAAACTGGGCGAAAATATCTGTAGCTTTGGTAATATAACCTAAATATTTAAACATGGCTACCTCATCATCTTCTGGCCCACTTTGCTCGAACACTTGCTGAACACGTGGAAAAGACTTAGGCCTTCCTTATTGCTCCCCTGTACCCCCTTCTTGAAGTTGCTGGGGTGGGATATGGTGCTGAAGATCTGGAGACCACGGTACGTGTCTTCGTCTATTGTTACTATGTCTTTTCTAGGACATGGTGTAGAAGAGTAAATTAGTATCTGCTAGAGGATTCGTAAAATGACGTAAGACATGCATACTATAGTAATATGTTACAATGGAGCAAAATTCATATGATATTAGTATTACATCGAGAGCGGTTGGTACGGTCGGAACAACCACCCACTCAACAAAGGTTCAAGTAGTTCTTGATCGAGTTGAATAAAAAATGTATCCCGTAAACGTTAGTTGGACAGCAAAATTGAATAAATTGAAGTTGAGAAGAGACCTTGACCTTGAGTTGGGCGGTTGTCCTGATCAGAAAATAAATCAGTAGAGAAAAAAATAAAAATTGGGTAGCAAAAAATAATAAAAGTAACACAACCAAAATTAACTACTTTCAACACTTTGTTGTCTAAATACAATAAAGAATTGATGCGATTCTGAATACCTATAAATTGAACAATAACTTAATGTTCTGTCCGACGACTAAATGCACGTGGCGGGCGATAAGCATTGCTATTGAATTGACAATCGATATTTATATGAAATAGGTAGGTATAGGTGTTTCTTCAAATCATGGCTTTTATTATTTTTTCTTCACCTGTAGTGGTAGTACAAATACAACCCTATACTCACAAAGTAATTCTCCTCAAGCTCAAAAACTGCGGTTTGCTTTGCAAATCCAGGTTCAAATTAGACCAGTTCAGGTCTAAATACCTCAGCAGAGCGCCTAAAGCATGCACTGTCTGTATCTGGTTGAAGTCTACCACAGTTCTCAGGAAGACTGTCCTCTCGTTGTCTGTGCAGTCGACAGGTTCATTGGGAAGGGATAGGGAGTATATGCGGCGCTTGCAGGCTTCGAAACCTGATCAATACAAAACATTACACTCCTTATTGAACACCACGAAGCATCATGGAAAGTAAACTCGAAAGACATGTTTTACAGAGAGTCAACAGGCTGACTTTGGACAATTTTCCGGGGTACAATGATGTATTTAATTTTCGAGGATTTTAAAGAAGCAGGTAATTGTTAGGATTCGTGTCGAGATGTATATTGGAATTTAGACGTATGTATTGGACTCAATACATAATCACGAAACATAAATAAAAATCGTGTTTATTTCAGAGGGCTCTCAAGAATCATTCTAAGGACATTAGACAGCTCATTTGTGATTTCAATAACAATCGATGCAAAGTGCATGTACTTAAATAAACTAGAGCAAGCGCCCTAACCCTTCCTCCAACATTGATGTTCCTGCTTTGGCTAATATCTTGGACATAACTAATAAAGGAAACACTTTTAACTAGTTTTAACTGGTTAAATAACTCTAGAACTTGAACTTACTGTACTCCTTCGAAGCCAAGAACACCAGTTTACACCTCTCCTCGTCAAACACAGTGCTCTTCACCTTGCTGACGAAGGCGTTTTGTGTCCTTCCATCAAGGATCACCCTAACTGGCTCCACTTGCCGGAACAGTGTTTGGAATATGAGGAATTCTGGGGTGCGATCTGGTATCTCGTCTAGGATGAACAGCTGGAGATTAAAGTAGAAGGCGCCCTTCAACTTAATGTACAGTCGAGTACATAGATATGTGCACACTTTAGTAGCCTGTCATTTGCATCGCCGTGACAATTTATGTATGGCAGTGAAATATGACATTAAATAGACTACAAAAGTGTACACATATTTATGAACTCGACTGTACAGTCAAGGCCATCAATACCTGTGTCATCACCGCACAGCTTAAAATAAGCTTTCAAAACCCGACTGCATAATTAGACTATATAATTTACCATACGGGCCCGATTTATAGCATTTTCCATGACTCTTGCCAGAACTTCCGGCAATAGGTTCTTGAATTCTTGACGGAAATTCTTTTCGAGGTCTTGTTAAGTCTAAGACTTGTTGGCATAGACACGGAACTACAAGAAATCCTACACAAAGAAGTCTGGATGTCTGGAACTGTTAAATCGGGTGATCTTGCCGACTGGTGCAAATCACCAAAACGGGAGATTAAGGGATATAATTATTCCGCATTCTTAGAGAGTATCGTAATTCATGTCTAGTTGATTTTGTATCTGTTTACTTGATGAATGTTAAAGCAGAACTGACATTTGCCACCATTTTTTAAAGTTATAGCATCTTCCAACAGGGTGATGACTTTTACGCGACTTGTATTTATTATATAGTATGTCGATGATATTATTCATAATGCAATCATCTAAGGTAAAAGCACCTATTATGGACAAGGCTCCAGTGATGAACATTATAATTTTTTGTAATGAAAACATATCAATACTAAACATTTTATTCTAATAGTAGTAATCCCGAATAATTTAATATAATCTAATTGTAGCACTAAAAGCATTATCAATCTCAGAGACTTATATTTATGGAATTGTTCATAACTGGAGCACTGTCCATAATAGGAGCTTTTACCTTACAAGCTCTAATGCTTCGGTGTAATGAAGTTTTAACATATATATTATAGAGAACCTCATTCCTCTCACTTACCTCTCCAGTTTGTATAGTGTAGTACGCGGCTCCCAGCTTTCCCGATCGACAATACACCGTCAGTAATTTCTGGATTAATGTAACAGTTTATTGAATAATTTAAAACGATATTGTAAAACAGGTGTAGTTTTCCTAACAGTTTCCTAGGGAACCGTCTAATTTTCCGGGATAAGAAGAACCCTTATAGGTATATGCAACGGGACTATATTGTCATTTGTTACTTTTAGTCAAAATGTGTTTTAGGTTATAACGTTATAAGTCATATATAATTATCGCAAATGATAACGTATTTAAAGAAACTTGCTTTTTCAGGATTTTTACAAATCAAACCTAACCAATAGCGTAAAGTAAACATATTTTAGAAGATCTAAAAAGTCAACGGTTTCAGGGATATAATAACTATGACTATTAATAATTATGTCAACAAATGACAACGTCTGAAGAAAAAAATGGGAAACGGGCTGTCTCGGACCTGTCTGCACACCCAATTTCATTAAAATAGTTTAGTGGTTTGGCTATGAAAGCCTAAAAAACAGACAAAGGAACAAAGATAGTAACTTTTGCATTTATATAAGTATAGATGGTTTTGTATTTAACAGACCGATTAAAGTTTAATTTTTTTTGTCAGGCTAAAGTCATTGAAGATTTCAGTCCTTTGTTTGGTGAAATTCAAGGTTCGTAGCGTTATTTGCGTCAACAGTAGAGGGTGTGATATTTATAGCTTATTACGTAGCACTCACTACGTGTACGTCAAGCTACGCCGTGACTCTAACAAACCTGTCGCAGTAGAACTCACAAAAACAATAAAATTATGTAAACTGAAATTTAATCAGGCGTATATTTCGTCTTTTGTCTAATTATCTTTGGCAGAATAAGTAGGTAAGTAATATGTAGGTACGTACTTCTTCCAAGGAATCATTATTCTCGTCATTCTGATCGGCAGTTACTTCAGTATTTCTATGGTAAAAAACAACGGAAGTTTAATTTATATATAAGTACTTACTTAATTATTATCGGATCATAAAATGGTTTATTTTGGAATTTTACTATTGAAAAGCTTTTATTTGTGACGCGATCCGTATAATTGTTAAAATATAAATGTATTAATTATCAATTTTGAAATAGTTTCATGAAATGTTTTCATACCTCCGACACCTAGAAATAACAAATGGGTCCGTTTGATTGGTTCCACCACTGCCCGGACGTGCCACAGTCACTGAAGCACTTTCAGAACTTCTATTAATCATTGTCACTACACAAAAGACTCACTTACTTTTGAGAATGAGTCACTTCATAAAATTGGGTTAGAATTCTGTTACAAATTGCGTTTCCCGCCAACTGTAATGTTGTTTTTTTAATGGCTGTATTTGATTGAAAGGTCATAAATTGAGCCGCGCTGTTTCTTCTCGGCCAGTGTGTTGCGTTCGAGTAGGCACAAAATCATTTGACCTACAAAGAATAAAAAATGGGGCACCGCTAAAATACTATTCCGCGTTATGGGTTTTTTTAAAATATTTCTAGTAAGTATAGGTAGATTAACTGGCACGAATGGAATGTGTGAGTGCTCTTCTTTGAGCCGATGTTTAAAAACACCAAAAACGTGTTAAATATTTTGTATATTATGTATACTTTCGTTCACTCATTCAATACATTCGTGCCAGCTCTTGTGAATCGATCTGTACCTACAGACGTAGTGCATAATCAAACGACATCGTTGATTCATCTCCCTTTGTCAATTACCAATTAATACGTACTTTTCTGACCGACCCTATGTCACTATATGTGTGCATTGTGCATACACCTTATAATTAATAAATGGCACGTCACACGCTTTTATCTATCTCTGCCGAACACACTGACCTATTAAGCTTTTAAAACGTTTTTATTCTAACATTGTTGACTCGTATCAAGGTGTAAAAAAGTCGGTGTAAGCTACAACAAAGTAATTAAAATAAATACAGTCGCGTGTTTTGCCGCCGCTTACCCTTTTATACGGTTAATGACCTTTTCACCTGTCAGATTAGCGTGTGTATCTAAACAGCGTCTACTTGAACCTGCCATTAAGTTTGCGGTTACGGTGAGATAACAATCCTGAAAGGTAGACGCGGGAATTTAGTGATTTGGTTTTTCAGTTGTACCTAATGAAAATTGTGCTGCAACTGATGCAACTGCTGTGATGTAAGTATAATTTTACGTTATAGGAGTGATACGATACACATTTACGAATAAGTTATAAGAGTTATGTTATGTGAAAGTTTATTGATCACTTTATAATAGGTACTTTATAAATAGGCCTCATAATAATTTATTTCCTTAAGTTTAGTTAATTCTCGGATTAATTATATCTTATAAGTACATTTTCTTAATTAAATATTATTTTTTATTACATCGTATAATAGTTTTATGACAGTTATCGGAAAAAAATATTTAATTAAAATTACAACAATTATTATATTTTATTTTAAATTTTAAATTAAAATCTATGAAATACGAAGGCAAAGGCACTTATGGCATTATAAAACACTCAGTCTATAAAGCCGTGTTCACACTACACGACCAGCATATCGCGTTCCTCCGCCGCGTCCCGTCGCAGGTTGACGCGAATGTGGCGGCATACGTGCCCGATGGCCTCTGCGGTTGGCACCACTGTCGCCGCCATGCAGGACGAAACCATGGTACGGAGCGACGCGAAGTAGATCTTGACGCAGCGAAGACATGGTGCCGTGCACCAGATTTGCTGAAAATTACAGGATGAGCACGGTATAGCACCAGTAACGCGCATGTTTGGAGCACGCGTTGCTCAAGCGCCATGCGCACTCCGGGCTGCGCACGCCTTGTGGCTCGCCGATTATATCAAACTAAATGTATACTAACCTCAAAGGCCAAGCAAGCGAAGCCGCACCCGAGCAGGAGCGCGCACGGCGGCGCGATGAGCACGGCCAGCACGGTGTAGCACCAGTTGCGCGCGTGCTTGAAGCACACGTTGCTCAAGCGCCATGCGCACTCCGGGCTGCGCGCGCCTTCTGGCTCGCCGATTATATCGTCCCATACTATCTGTAATGTATGGAAATTGGAAAAGATTTTGAGGATACTATTGATTAATTAGTCCAGTAAATGTTATGAAATTTTGAAAACTAAATTAAAATAAAAAAATTTGAAACCAGCTTTTTTTCGCAGTGATCAGCAGCTAACTAATGATAAATAGACGATCAATATCCTTATTATTACCCGCCTTTGCTTACTAATATTTCTAACATAATACCTATTTAAAAAGAAATGTTTCTTTGTTCATATTTTCGCGCTGTACGGTACATCTGATTGGGATGAAATTTGGCATGGAGATAGCTTGGGTCTCGGGGAAGGACATAGGATAATTTTAACCCAGAAAATTTGACAATTCCAGAGGGAATACCGACAAAACTTCTAACGGAACGGAGTAGCGGGCAAAAGATAGTTTAACATATTAAAAGAATATTTCTCAATAAAACATGCTATTTCAGAAACCGCTGCGGAGTCTCATTGTCGAAACATATTTGATTGGTTTTTCAAGGCAGCATTAAAAAACCAATCGTCCTACTAGTAATGAAAACTAGTTATTTTCGTATTGTGTCAAGGACGGTGATTCACTCACACATCACATTTCTTGATTGAACGTTAAATTTATATCTACATTAAGCAAGAATTTTATCCTAGCATATTATTTTTATTAATTCATGTAAAAAAACAGTTTATTTGAGATTTTAGTGTTGTACTGCCCGTCGTAATACCTCTCATCGTCGGCTTAGTGCAAGAAGTCATTAACCCACAAAAATTCAAGTCCGAGAAAAACGGGCCCAAAGTTTTGACTTAGTCAAATGAACATTATTGTTGTAGGTTCGGGTCTAGATTTAAAAATTAAACACAAGTGGTTAGCTAAATATATTTAGTATCAAAACCAATTAAAAACTTTGTACAATAATTCCAAATAACTTTTTTAAAAGCCTAAATATGTAGTTAGTGACTTTTTGTCTTTCTCGCTTTAAGGGAACTTGCAATTAGTTATTTTTTATTTTAATCACAATTAAATCGAGAAACACAGTTTTAAACGAGAAATTTGGTTTCATCAGTCTTAATTATTACCTTAGAAACTTTATGAACATTATTTACTAATTAACAACACAAACAGTTTTAAAAACTCTACTTCACAGATATAAACTCAACAAAACCACAACAATAACATAAAATTCTCAAAATGGCGTTATTTGTAACTCCAAACTAAAATAACTAAAAAATGATTTTTTTTATAGAGGAACTTAATATTATATTATAATCCCAGACACTCACAGCAAGCACTACTTACTTACTGTTATAAAACATAAAAACTTCTAAAAGTATTAAAATAAAAAGATCAGCCTTTGATTTTGAACTAATACTGTAAGTTTGTACGAAAAAGAGTTAAAAAACCTAGTCATCCATCTTTTTTACTCTTCGTCTTCTGAGTTTGAAGACATTTCTTCAGGTACATAATCACGACTTTCTTTGGCTGGCAAGTTCTGGTACCAGTGGTGAAGTTCCGCGGGTATAATTTTTTCATTGCACATTTTTAGTAAGTCCTTTTTTTAGCTAGAGTGATTGGCAGTTTTTGGTTGTAAGCTTTTCTCAAAATGTAAGTGTTATAATTGAAGCCCTGTATGGGTTTTTCAAGCTTACGTTTCGCAGTTGTTTTATTGGGGCCATAGATTGGGATATATTACTTTTTAATACGTGAAATTCTTTATACTCAGATTTGAAATCGTATCTGTATAAAACAACATTCGGCCTTTTTTTCTCTAGTCGAAAAGATTTCACTTTAAGCCATCGCAGTTTTTCTCCATTGACGTCAATCGATCGATTTTGCATCAAGTTATCTCTCAAGTCGTTTAGGTTCAAAATATCTGTGTGATTCATAACTATCGGTTCGTACGGTTTTATCAGGGTTTTATTTTTCTTATTTTTTCTGTTTGATCTTGCTAATCGAATAACATTACAGAAGTCTATCATTGAGTACACTGGCATTAAACGCAAATTGGTTCTCAATCGCACTGTGCATGCTATCTACCTCCATATGTGTATGACCAGACTCTAAATATTTATGTTCTATTACCTCGAGATGAGGTTGTCTGAACTAAATACAACTGCAGGCTTAAAAGGAATTGATTACGATTTTGGCCTCCACAGGTGTCAGTGAATATGGAAATCTCTTTTACAGTAGATGGGAGACGTTTTATCCGTAGATACAAAGCCGTACCCACCCACCTCATCGCTTCCTTTTTTGCCATCCAGCTCAGACCAGAGGTAACAAAAGCTGTCATTGGGAGTGCGAGCTTCATAAATGATAGCATTGTACACATTCAATTTGCGTAGGTAATAAAAAATAGAAACAGTTCCATTTGGGATATGAAGTACCTTTTGTAAATCTAAAGTTATTGAATTAAAGCTTTCATCTTCATTAGCACGAATTTTGTCCAATTCTTTGGCTTCTCGACTTTGTTCTTTTAGTGAAATGTGTAAGTCATATTTTTGTTGCCAAGATTCAAGATCGGGTCCGTTTGTATTTTTGATGCTGTTATACTTATGACATGTTAGACATTGGTCTTTTTTTGGTTTGTGAAAATCCAAATTATATTCGTATAGTAACAGAAGTCCGAGACGCTTTTTTTGCATTCCTCTGTATAAAGTTCGTACATTCTTGAAATAGCGTGCCATCTAAATAGAGTTTTGACGATGTTTTTCGGCAATAGTGCGATTCCATTGTAGGGAATGATTCGTTGTGTTGTTTTATAAAATCTATATCGTCTTGTTTGGTTTTATTGTGAGCAACATGCTTACCACGTTGGTCTTCTCCTTCAAAAAGACCAGAACTGCCAACCTTGGAAAATGCATTGTTTATAGGGCCGTTTGAAATACAGAGGGTACTTTTAAAAAACTTTTCACATACCTTGATTTTACCTTCATCATTAGAAAAAAAATACGAACGTGACATGGTTCGTTTTCTAACTGCTTTTACGTAACACCTTTGTGGAGGATTTACTGATATGTTCGCGAGTATAAAATCCTTTTGACGACAGGTAGTCTTTTAAGCCCCAATATGTTTGACAAAATTTTTTACGTTCTTCTTCGCTGAAATTTAGTGGGCAGTTAAGCTTGCATTGACAACCTCCCGGCTTGGGGGCTTTTCCTGGCAATAACTTTTTTTTATAATTTTTGTACGGTAAGCACTGTGATTTACAATTTTTTTGCTTGTTTCGGTCGTAAGACTCTTCATTTTTTTTGAGCCATCTTGTTGTTTTAATTTTTTTGGGTGCTTTTGTTTCCAACTCATTATCGTCAATATCACTGATCTTATCAGTCAAAAAGTCAAAAACAAAACCTAGGTACCTATACAAAATCTCGCCCTAAGGACAAAATTGGTATTTCGCAAATGAAATACTTACTTACCTACAACTTAACAGCATAAAGTAATTTGCACGTATCTTATTATAAATAAATGACAAAGGTACTTACGCTGTGATCTTCATTCTCCTTATTTAGAATCTTTTCTAACATCAAAGATCCTCGTCCTGCCTTAAATTTAATACCATTTCGCTTCATTTTGTAAGAAATCACTAACTTTTCGCGTAACGTCCATCCCCGGTCGCAGCCGCAACGGTATGACTTCGATCGCGGTGGCCGAACCCCCGTTACCGCGAGAGCAAGACGTACTCGTAGGTATAAATGAGTTGAAATATGAACTGTTGTGCAAGAATATTTCACTAAAGGTGTTAAAATTCATACAAGTTATTTGCCAAAATTCACTAACCATAATTTAATCACGTGAATTACATGTCTTTGGACATAACAAAAATCGATAAATATCATTAATTACTTTAAAAAATCATTCTGATTGCCATTAATGCTGTCTCCTAGTTTTTTTAAACTTTATAAAGTGCTTTAGTTATTTTATACTACAGTAAAAGTGGTAATTTGCATCCAATGCTCATTTTGTTAAGAATCATTAAAGCATGATAATAACTTTTATTTTCGTTTTACGGTTTGCTAAAAGTAACTATGTGCATATAATGAATTCTAGCTCAAATACTTTCATAGCTTTATTCATATTGTTTTATTTTTTAAAGTTGATAAGTAACATAAGTGAATATTTAAACAAAATAAAAAGATAAAAAATAACAAATTTGTTTTGTTTAAAGTTAGTAATGGTCTAAAACCAATTTACATCAAATCAATAAGGCAAAAAGTTAAGTTAATGACTTAATGTCATGGCTGTAACATCGAAATTATTCAATTTAAAAAAAAATGGATCCGTGCGTTAGAAAGAGTAAGTCGCGGCGAATCCGCCTGTGCTTGTACCTGTACTTAGTGATTTTATGCCATTAGTGACTTCTTGCACTAAGCCGACGTCATAGTCATCTCCCATGTTAATGTAATGTATAATGTAGTTTTTTTATTCAGGCGACAAAAGCAATACAAAAAGAAAAGAAAATGAATCGTGCAAATTTTAACTGTCTACTAAGCTACCGTCTATCCATTAAGGTTTATGAGATACAACCCGCTGACAGACAGACAAACGGACGGACAGCGCAATCTTAGTCGTAGACTAGATTAGCTTTTTAAATTTGAACTTCAAAGTACACTGGCCCGCAAAACTAAGTAGGTACGGTCACGAGCGTTAATTTGGGACCCATTTCAAGAAAAATATGATGAAGTCGTCAATGTCATTAGAGATGTCAAGTCATTAATAACTTTTAGGAAAGTCAACCTTATTGTTGTAGAATGTCAGATTGACTTTGGACCTAAGGTGGGTACCAAATTAAATCTCGTGACTGTATCACACTTTCAATGAAATTTTCATTAAAGTGTGATACGTAGTTTTGCGGGCCAGTGTATTACCGTCGCTCTCAGAGAGATTTTAGATATGTATTTTTTAATTAACTCGTTCCTTTTTACACAATTTGTATGAAAAATCGTCACTAAGGAATTAATTAGTCGTCATTAATATGAGTGCGGCCGATATACTCTTACACACTGAAGTCATTAATATCCTATAGCCAGTAAATATACGGTATAAAACGCGATAAACAATCGGATATCTTTAGCTCCTGGCCTAGTATGGTTACGTTTATCGCGTGACAAAATGTGGATAAAGCATCCGTCACCTTCTGACACGTAAATAAGTTCACATGTCAAATAGTGACGGATGTTTTATCCACATTTGGTCACGTGATAAACCCCGCCATATTTGGCCCCCTGTGTTAATCGTTGTGAATAAACGTGGATAAAACAACTGACAATTTCTGATCAGTAAGTAAGTGAGAGAGTGACGGTTGCTTTATCCGCCACGATAAAGGTAACCATAATGCCCTGGTCCTGACCTACTAGACCGAACTGAAGGGGTTTATTGCATTACTAAAATTTTTACGTGCTTTCGCTTGGATGACCCTTTGGAAAAAAGGCAGATTTACAACACTGCTCGCTGCCTTCTCGTCACGCGACTGCTCATTTTCCAGCACGAAAGCTGTACAAATATGATTGTTTTATCGGGCATTGACTCCCGACAATAGTAAAGTAGGACCAGAAAAAAAGCAATTTTATTAACCTCTGCGGGCATAGTATTGATGCGTCTATATTGCGTGTCAAATGTGGATAAAGCATCCGTCACTTTTTGACATGTGTACTTATTATTATTTCTTTATTTAATGGCGTCTACATAATAACGTAACTTTGCCAATGTCAAGTATATATAAGCAACGTTGTACGGTGAATCCAGTCCTGTCGTCGAAGTCTTCCAGTCATAGTCGTGCCCCTTGAAGATGGTGGGCATCCACTTCAATGGCTTGATGTGATCTTGACCGCTAACTCATTTGGAACTATCTTTTCACTGTTATTTTATTTAATGCAAGTTCTTCATCAATGTTACAAGTTGTCCCACAAAACTGCCCTGGATTTGCGAATCAAAATCAACGATAAAATAATTTTCAATAAATTAAATAATTGGACAGATGCTTTCAGTATGACAGCCAGCCGTAGACCCACATTCGTACTTATTTACGTGTCAGTCAGAAGGTGACGGATGGCTTATCTATAATATGGCTGCTTTTATCGCGTGATAAAATGTGGATATAACATCTTTCACTTTCTGACACGTATATGTAGGAGAGTGACGGATGCTTTTTATACACATTTTGTAACACGATAAACGCAGCCTTACTAGGTCCGCAGAGGCCAAAAGAGGGGTGTTATAAACTTAACGTATGTGTCTGTGTATCTGTCTGTGGCTGTTGCTCGCAAACGGGTGAACTGATTTAAACTCGGTTTATTTTAAAATAAAGCTATTTTAATCAGGATAGTTTCTAGCTAGATTTTATGAAATTTGGTTGGGCCGTTTTAGAGATATCCGCAATGAAAGTACGGGTCTCCAAAATATCGGGAGTTTTATCAATTTACTCGTAATAGTTATGGGTATATATTTACCCCCTTACTAATAAACGTTGAGTAGCGGTGGTATAGCTATACAATGTTTTGTCCTTATACGTCAAATTCAAATGTCACAATGACAGATAAGGACAAAACATTGTATAGCTATACCACCGCTACTCAACGTTTATTAGTAAGGGGGTTAATAAGCACATGGTATTCCATAATTTTATCGAATTTCTAATCGAACGCTATTTTCTGCTAATGTTTAATGTTTATGTTTATTTGTTTGTTTGTTTGTTTAATAGGTATCATAATAGTTTGCGGCGCGAAATACAAATTCTACGTAATGTTACGTAAGTTAAATGGTGTAGATAATGGGTAGCCTAAACACAGGGGAACGTATCATAATATATAAAGTTCAAAATACATAATGGTTCATAATATATAATGGTTTTATTTCTGAAGCTGTAAACTTTTAAAAGTTCATTGTATAGAAATTAGGTTAGGTTTATATTATAATATAACAATCCCGAAAAGTTTCCGGTATAAGAATAAACCCATTTATGTATTTTGAACTTTATATGTTATGATACGTACCCAATACACAGGCCCGCTATGTCTACGAAAGCCGAAGAATCGACAACCGTTGGAATAAGTCACTGATTACGATTGCAAAATGCAACTCGGACAAAAACTACTACCAAAATCGATCACGCGTGTTTACTTCCAATGACATCACTGCATAAGGATCAATACAATCGAACTGCTGTCCTACATTTTGTTCAGGAAATTCAGCAGTCAGTAAACCCTTCTTAGTTCGTGTTTAACTTTTTTCCTTTTATTTTCAATGGCTATTCTTCATTTTTGCGTGCCAGTAATTGGCCAGTTGTTAATGTGGAAACAAGGGAATTCTTATACTCGGTCAAGTCGAGGGAAAATACGTTGGTCTAAAAATAAAGTAGCCTAAGTTGAATTTAATGCTATATAATTTTAACCTTACTCCCGTGGTGGGAGTGCTCAATTTATAAAAAAGGGCATTTTAACATACGTTGCGATAGCTCTTTGTATTACATTGGACGCAAGGCTTGCAGTATTTTTCAATATAATAATAATTTTAGACACCAAATTATGCATCTAAATTTAAATGTCTATGAATTTATGGTACGAAAGTTCTCATTATACAAAATAATAACTAGATAATATCTCAAAAAGCTACGTGTTATAGAGCCAAAGGTGTTGTTGCTCTTGCTGTATTTCCTCGCCTAATTAATCTATGGTCTAAGTTTTAGCCACGCTTAAAAAGCTGTAAGTACGCTTAAGATGTAAGTAAGCTAGTAACTACATTTTAGATATATTAAATGGCGATAGTAACCAGTTAATTCTACCTAAACTTTAGGTTCTCAACTAATAGGTACGTTTAATAAATTTAAATAGTATGTACTCCTAAAGTTTCCTCAAGTAAAATGTAACAATAAGTAACGCGCATACGTTAATAGTCTGACCTTCCCCTCACCGACCTTTGTACAACCTTTGTAAAGCGCTGGATGTAAATTAATTGCTTTGCCGAAATAAAGAGCCTGAAAGAGTGCAAGCCAAGTGCTTTTATACGATACGATAGATAGTCATCTATGTAACCGCGGTTATAGATGTGCCGTTATAAAAATTGGTAGTGATTCCAAAAAACACCAAAAACCCTTATGAAAAACGCTCCGTTCTTGATTTATTTATATTCTATGGAGAGAACAAGAGTGGGTTTTAAACCCCATAGACATTTGCATTTACAAGTTTGACAGATTTTAGAGTTGTTGGCAATTCTCTGGGAATTAAGGCGTGAAGGTATGAGGACGATCATGATGCCATTTGCATTTTAGTTATTTCCCTACCCTTCGTCTAAATACCAGGACACAACAATGCATAACATTGCTGTTCGAACGCCATATACCTAAATGTGACAGCCATAAACAAACTTTAGAAATCGGTAAACGTGCTTTAAGATTTTTGAACGTGCACCGGAAAACAAAATAAATATCAAATAAATAAATAAATATCAGGGGACAATGTCACACCAATTGACCTAGTCCCAAACTAAGCTCAAGGCTTGTATTATGGGTACTAGACAACGAAATAAATACTTACATAGAGAAATATATACTTAAATATATAGAAAACATCCATGACTCAGGAACAAACATTCGCGCTCATCACACTAATATCTGCCCTTACCGGGATTTGAACCCAGGACCGCTAGCTTCGTAGGCAGGGTCACTACCAACTAGGCCAGCGCGTCGTCTAAAAAAATAAAAATAAAATGAATGAATGATATAAATGTATAAAATGATCGAAGCTCCGGTGAAATCTGCAGACATGGTGGAAATGGGAATTGATAATAGAAAACCAGCTCCAACTCGCGACTATGGTTTTTGGCATTGTAGCTCCTAAAGGATAGACCAATCCGGACTCAGTGTTTGTGAAAAAGAAAGTTAAAATCGGATTGGTTTTTCGATGAGTTTCATAAAAATCTGTTAAGCCGTATATAAGAAATATCAGCTATAAGGGCCGTATTAATAAACTCATCTAAGCTGAGATGCCTGTCACAAGATACGTCAAAGTAAACGTCAAACCATAAAACACTGTCATTTTTGACGCATCTCGAGACGAGCATTAGAGTTGAGATTAGTTTATTAATACGGGCCTAAAAGTAGGGGTCACCATTCTGTCGGAGGTTTTGATCTATTTGATATAAGATTTATATTTATTATTATTCGCTTTAACTATTAATACCTTCTTGTTTCTTGAAGCTTAATATTATTTTGTACCTACCTAATAAACATATTAAAGTAAAGGTTGAGCCATAACAAAAACAGCATACGAATAACTTGGCTCGCTTTCTACACGCGACTATCGTCAGGATCTATTTTAAGGGTTGTACTCGTATTTCTTCTTCTTAGTCGGTATCTTCATTGCTGAAGGTCGTGTCTAGTTTGAACTTCTCGTGACTTGATGCACCATGTTCTTCCATGCGTTCCTGTTTTCGGCGGTCCTAATAGCTTTAGGTATCGACTGGCCAGTGAGCTTCTTAACGAGATCTGACCAACGGGTAGGTGATCGACCGCGCGGTCTTTTCCCGTCCACTTGGCCAACTACCATCAGCATTTCCAAACTGTCCGGGTCTCTGCGAGCGACGTGTCCGAAGTATTTAAGTATCCGCTGGAAGCAGATAGTCGATAGCCTCGTGGTTATTTCGAGCTCGTTAAGAATGGATACATTGGTACGACGTGCGGTCCATGGAATTCGAAGCATACCACCACATTTCAAAGGCGTCGATTTTTGCCCTTTCTTTCTGCCTTATCGTCCATGATTCGGCACCGTACGAGAAGATTGAGAAAATCAACGCACGTACTAACCTCACTTTTGTCTTTCGGGAAATATTCCGATCTTTCCATATCCTAGTAAGTTTAGTCATCGCTGCTTTGGACATCTGAATTCTCCTCAATACTTCCTTCTCACTGCCACCCTCGTTGGTAATAAGAGAGCCAAGGTACACAAACTGTGTAACAAGTTCTAGGTCCCCGAGTTCGTTGGAGCGAATTAGTGTTCCCGGTCTGTCCACTACCATCACCTTGGTCTTAGCCTTGTTAATACTGAGGCCAACTAATTCGCTCTCCTTCTCAACTCTAGAAAGCAGTTCCGCTAGTTCTCGCTCAGACGATGCAAAAAGGGTAGTATCATCTGCATACCTCAAGTTGCTGATTTTCTTGCCACCTATGGATATGCCACCATCCCAACCCTCCAAGGCTCGTCTCATGATATATTCCCCATAGATGTTAAAAAGGATCGGGGATAGGATGCACCCTTGCCTGACACCTTTTTGCGGCTTAAAGGGCTTGGACAGAACATTGTTCACTTTTACAACCGTGCTTCCATCTTGATAGAGTTTGGCGATGAGAAAAACGAGGTGCTTGGGCACTCCCATTTCGATTAAGATAGTCCAGAGGCACTCCCACCTGACACAGTCAAAAGCTTTTGAGTAGTCCACAAAGCACATCAGCATAGGAATATTAAACTCACGGCACTTTTCTATGATCTGCCTGACGTTTACGATCTGTTCCCGTGTTCCACGTCCCTTAACAAATCCCGCTTGTTCGGCTGGAATCTGCCACTGCAGGAATGCTCTAAGGCGCTCGTTGATGATGTAAAGCAGAACTTTGCTTGCATGGGATATAAGTGCCACAGTTCTGTAATTTCCACAGGATTTAGTGGAGCCTTTCTTGTGCAGTGGTATTAGAGTGGATTCTTGCCAGTCCTTGGCCCATTCTCCTGTCTTCCAGATCTGGTTGCACAGATGTTGTAAAAGGCAAACTCCACTATCACCTATGAGTTTCAAATCTTCGGCAAAAATGCAGTCGCTTCCGGCCGACTTATTCACTTTGAGCTTCTTCAGTGCCAACTCAATCTCGGATTTCAGTATATTAGGTTCTAGAGGAATATCTGATATGCTATAGTTAAGGTTGGTGGACGATACCGCATCTGCATACAAATTATCGCAGTACCCTCTCCACCTGTCCACCACCTTATCAATCTCAGTAAGCAAGCCTCCATTTGCGTCCTCTATAGCCCATGTTTTTGCTTTAAAATCCCGCGTTATAGATTTTATTTTCCTGAAAAGATCTCCAGTGTGCATCTTCTGAGCGTGATCCTCAATTTCAGTGCATATATTGTTGAAATACTGGGTCTTGTCCACCCTACAACGCCTCTGCACTTCCGCAGTGAGAGCTTTGTATTGCTCATGATTATCATCATTTGAGACGGTTTTAAGTAAGTCTTTTCTTTTGTTAATAATGTCCCATGTCTCATCTGATAACCATGAACTGCGGGGTAAATCCTGCGCATCAACCTGGCTTTCTTTGTGGGTTGTGGCCACTAGATTTTTAATTGTTCTCCAGTTCTCGTCCACACTGAAATCTTCATCCAACTGAACTCCAATTGTTATCTTCTGCTGGAACCGAGATTTGAAATTTGTCTGTTCCCCGGGTGTAAGCCTACGACTTTGCTTGTCGTAATTTCGCTGACACTTTTTCAGCTTGATTATCATTTTTGCGACAAGCAGATTATGGTCGCTTTCGCAGTCTGCACCAGGGTATGTTTTGGCGTTGATTATGCACGATTTCCATCTTTTTGGTACGGCGATGTAGTCGATTTGATTCCTCGTTCTGTCCCCTGGTGACGTCCATGTATAAAGACGACGAGGGTGCTGTTTAAAGCAGGTGTTCATTATGGACAGTGAGTTGGCCGCGCAGAACTGCAACCACCGGTCGCCTCTATCGTTCCGTACACCTAGTCCAAACCGTCCAACAACATCTCTCAGGTGGTTATCATTCTCGGTGCATCCTACCTTAGCATTCATATCCCCCATAAGAATATTCATTTCCCTCCTTGGCAGCGAGTTGTAAGTGTCATCTAACTGGTTATAGAATGCTTCGATATCTTCATCACTGGATGCACTTGTAGGAGCATACACCTGTATTATGTTCATACGACAAGGCTTAGTGTTAATTTTTAAGGTTATTATTCGCTCGCTCACAGGGTTGTACCCGAGAACACATTGCTGGATTTCAGGTGTTACAGATATCGCCACGCCCTTGCTGCTTTCGTTATCTGGACCAGAGAAATAGACGGTGTGCCCTCTGCTCGTTTTATAGAAACCTGTGCCTCTCATATGAGTCTCGCTAAGGCCCAGGATGTCTAACTTGTAACCCTGTTGCTCCTTGTCGATCATTTCCTTTTTCACAACTTGGATCATGCCACGGACGTTCCATGTTGCCAATGCAATCATTTTTCTGAGAGACTTTTCATTCGTTGATACCTTTGTGGCGTCACCAGTAGCATATTGTCCACACTGTGCCTGGCGAGCCACCCTAGTGTGGCCAGTAGCACACTTCACACCAAGCGACCTGGAATCGTCCTGGCGCCGGGTGGTAGCCGGATCGCATGCCGAAATATCATCTCTATTTCCACTCATTTCATACTAGATTTCTTGGGAGAATAGTGCAGTGGTTTCCCGTTGCCTTCTGCACCAGAACTTTTGGAGAGTATTTGGCTCCCCAGGCCACTGAAGCCTCTTCCAGATGGTTGCCCTACTGGGTGTTAGGTTATACCGCCTATGCTCGGTCGCCATTGCCTCGTCCGTTATCTAGCAGGGAGCACCGCGACGACCCATGGGCCGCCGCCGCTAGCTATCCTGAAAAGAACCACTAGCGCGAGCAGGTGAGGGTGACAATTGGGTCGGATAAGATGTAATTTCCGTTCCCCCTTACTCGTATTTACATACTGTTTAATAATTCATAGTTTCAAGTGAAAGTGGAAGGTTTCCAGAATTTCCTACCTGGTTAAATTTATTGTTTTTTAACGCTTGAAGGCTGCAATTAAGTTGTTAAGAAATACTACTTACGTCGACTAGTGGTGAGTAGTTTGAATGTAAAGTCATGATAATGTGTTGAGTCATTTTTTGGGCCATGTTTGTTAACAATACATAGTATATTTAATGAGCATTTAGTTTGAAAGCCCAATTCCAACTCTTGGTACGATATTTGAAATTTCAAGATTGAATGGAGATCTCAAGAAATGCCTCTATTCTTGTCATTTCGTTGGCTATCTCATCCCTACACCAGAACACAACACTGTTTTCGAGATACTACCTCTAATTTGTACAAACATGGAAACTCTAAACTCAGTTGCAGTTTGCACCTAGCGAGATTCGAACTCTATATTCCTAGCGCCAAAAGCAGTTAGTATTATCACTAACCAACTTGACTAGACTGAGAAAAATGACCTATATTTAAGTACCTACATGCGTTACTTTGTTCATACCTAGTCTAAAATATCAAAACAAAAACTCACCTGTACATGCTGATTCAAATTATTCGGGTCTCTATCCTCCAACGTCTCCCGGGCATCATCTACCTTCACAACCGACATGTCCGTCAGTTTGGCCGCGTCCGGCCGTCCGGACCCTGGCCTTATAATCCCAACCGGACTGTCCGACCAACTTGTCTGGCACTCGGCTTCCAACAGTTCCAACACTGCCGGTTGCTTCTCAGGCTCCGGCCAATTTGACCAAGTATTGTTTTCCGGTTGTTTTCCTAACACGGAAGGATTTAGGTTTATTTCAGCCGGTGCGGTACCGGTTTTTCTCAGCTTGGCTCTATGGGCGCATGCTGCACACTGCCGGACACTCGATGAAGTTTGCAGCAAGCAGGGCCCGCTGCTAGGAGGGACTTCGTCAATTGCCACGGTGAATGTGAAAATGTGAAGCCCGCTTAATGATTTACGCCCAGTGCTCTTTTAAATTTAAAAAGTTGTTTTATAAAATGGCGGGCCGCGATGACCATCAAATGTATAGTATTATTTTACTATTTTGATTATGTTTTTTTATTGTTATTTTAGGAGTAAAGTTAAACGGAAACTTTAAACACATGGATGTATATTCCACTGAATGTCACAACTGAAACTGAATTCCCTCCAAAAGGTTTTTCCTAATGTCTTTTGCGCATGTCTGAAGTCATTTAACAGCGACTATTTTGCTTCCGATTCCGACCATTCATTGAGCGTTATAAACGACTAATGTGTCTAGCCGTGTTTGAAAAAGCGTCGTTGGACAGGATGTTATGAATATGAGTTGTTTTGTTTATTATTTATTGTTTTAAGGGCAGTGGCCGGCATTTTTCTAATGGCTAAAAGGTTATAGTGCCTAATGCGATCTAAACGAGGTTTATACAGCAGTCATATTGAAAATAGAAGCATTAGAAGTAAGTAACAGTCTTTTGATCCGCATTAGGCGCTTTCTTTTCTCATGATTTTATGAATTTGGTGGTAATGGAAAATAACTTCGTCTTATTTATTTATTTTGTAAGAGACTAGTCTTTTAACCCATTATAAGACAGAGGGAATCAATTTCCAACCTAAATCTTTTTTTTTAAATTTTCTGGTACTTAAACAATCTACATAAGCCAAAGTAAAAATTATAAAAAATGCCTTATAAAGGGTTAACTAATATGATGTGTATCTTTACCTATAAGACTATATAATAGTGTAATATTATATTTATAGTCCGAGGTAGCGATGACCTCCTGTGGGATATAATATATGAGTAAGTATATGTTATATTGGGTCCTTACCTATGAAATTTACGTTTTTTTACGTGTTATACTGCGAATAATATAATTCCGGAATTTATTTATTTCAAATTTAACTTCTAAATTATTTTTAAATTTCATTAGTACACTATGTTACAAAGGTTTTAGATTCAAATAACATGGTTAAATTTCTTACTTAATGTTTAAAATTAAAGTGTGAATTCAGCAGTCAGTAAACCCAATACATACGACATTCGCCCTTTTTTCTAAGGAGGGCAGAATGGTCCTAAATTGATTGTTGCAAAACAAATGAACAACCCTTATCTTCTGTAAAATAAGAATCAAGTGTCCATAATTGGTGCCTTGTCTATTACTGGTTTCGTCAACCTACTTGGTCGTTGAAGACTATGATAATGATGATCGTGTGTAGGTACCGTCAACGACTTTAATTGTTGAGACATCATAGAACCCTGTCATTATAATAAGCGTGAACAGGAAGAAAAAAAACAATGTCTATATTAAATCATTAGATTAAGACAGAGTTGTATAGAGGCAGAACAATTAAAATTGATGACGTTTTGGGGAAGACAAAATAAAAATAAATATATATTTAAATACAAATGTTTATTTATCTAATTAAGTACATTTTACGTATATACATGCACCATCGTTACGTATGGTATATACAGGCTTATAATTAAGTGAGTATATATTATAATTTATAGAGGTTAACAAGATACCGCCTGGTCAAAACTGAACCTTAATTGTACAAGATTACTTTTAATGATTAGTTTTTTTTAAATTTCTGTTTGCGTGAATTTTCAACATAAAAATAGTAATTTAATAAAAAAATACAATTTTGAATTAAAATGGCAGGTATTTTTTTACATAACATATGATCACTATATTATCTTGGATTATATACAATCTTATTATCATAGTATATGTAAATTGAGCGATTATTAATTACTGTATTGTATATTGCACCGTAGTATTTCTTAAGAACTATTGTTAAATATCGGCTTATTTATTGAAAATGAACACTTTCTATATAATTCTGCAGTTCCATGTAAAAATCAGACGGACGACAAATGTATTATTACAAAATACCTACTGCTTTATAAAATTCCAGAGTCTAAAATTGCATCAATCTTTAAAAAAAAAGTTAAAATCAATTGTCACCAGTCTTCTCAAACGGTGCTTAGGTATTTTATAACCAAAGCAAAGGTTCTCCATCTGTGAAGCCTTTAGAAGAAAAAACGCTCAGCGACTTTATTCGACGAAAAACGACCTGTCATCGCCAATTTTTTTAAATGCCTCAGGAAATAGTCTTTTCCGTTCGGAAAAGGAGTGTTTTGTGTATTGATCAGCTGAACCATGCTAACCCAGTTTGGGCGCACCTCGTGGACTGTATTTCACTGTCGAAAATGAAAAGGTAGTATAGAAGTATGATGTTTGTATGAGCAAACTACCTTTTTGCTCTGAGCGATAATATTGTGGTCAGGCTAAAGGGTGGGCCTGCCGAATTAAGTAGGTAAGTAAAGTTACTGATGTTATCTGGCTTATGATATTAGATATAGCATATTATATGTATGTTTTTGAAGGTGGAAATTTAAAGGTAGAGTTCCTCGCCCTTTAAAAAATGTCGCTTTGTAACAATTTATTTCAGTGGGTGGTTTTAGTAGGTACTGGCTGTTATGATTGATGATGCGGCAAAGGTCAGAGAGGGAACAAAGATATTTTATTGCTATAGGGCGTTGTTCTTTAACAAATGATGCCCAAACATTATTTCAGAATTCATTTAGAACGACTCAGTGGACATGATCAGAGGCAAGAGGTAGGTGTATGTAATTTATGAATGTTACGTCCTAAATAGGTATTTCTGCATACATACTTAATGTATGGAATTCACATAGCTAAATGCATGACAAGTTTACATATTCTTTGACTTCTGCAGTTGTTAACGATTGCAGAATGGCCTAATAAGGTGCAAGCACATGCTTGCAGTTCATGCTTTGCCTAGGGTAGGCTATAAAATGTACCTAATGAACGCATTGAGTGACTAGCTAGAAAATGCAATAAAAGTTGTACAAGTGTTTTATGGTCTCGCGATCATTGAAGGCCTTACAGTTTGGGAACCGTTGCTTACTTACATGGTCATTGTCAAACCATGTTGATTAATTATTATTCTGGGACAGTGACAATTGACAATATACCCGTTGACCGGTCAAATTTGATAAGCACGAAGTTCATGATACAATGTTTAATAAAACAAAACTATAAGAAGTTTAATTACAACAAAAATAAAAGATTGGAAATATTAGCACCTGATCTTAAAAGTAAGTTAACACTAAGTTTTTACAGTTTATTCTAAGGTATTAAAGCTTCAGTATTCGCTTACAATGGAAGACAGTTAGAATACATAAATAAGAACTAATTGATACATACACAGTTTTTTTTTATTAAAAAGTTTCGTATTCGCTATCATGTTACCAAATTCTACTCTTCCAGGCCCAAGGTTTCATCCAAACAGCCAATCAATTTCAATTTGAGAATAACGAAACTCTTTTAACGTAATGCGAACAAAACGGACCGTTGGGTGTGTTTGACCTGAATCGGTCGGTGTGGCCACACCTTAACTAAACAATCGTTAATGTCACGTAAGTCACAACTTTTTATGGACTTAAATAGTTCAATTTTGTGTGGCAACCTTTATGGTATTTGAATAAATTCAATAGTTTTTCAAATTAAAGTAAACTTTTCAAAATTATAGACGCATTTTTGTTTAATAATTGGCCAGAGCTGCCTAGCTGGATATAATACAATCTAGCTACAATTAAATTAAATAATTTTGATGTAGGTTAGAACTACAATTACCCATAATATGTATACCTAAGTACTTAAAAACCAATTATATTTAACGACTGACTGGCATAGGTAATTCTAAATAAACACGTCACGATATATATTTCGTATGTTGCTTTTAATAGATACTTACTTTAAAACACAACACTCCCTTTTGGGCAGTGTAGAAAACTATTAAGTCCACTTGAATTTCTTAACGCAACAAAATTTATTTATAACTTCCATTAAAATACCTAGGTACTTAAGACATTTAGTTCCGAACGTCACTATTTGAAAGTGACAGATGTCAGAATGAACAACCAATAGGAATCGTTAATTTTCGCGCCACTTCCAAATACTCTACGCTATTGCCTCGGTTAAAAAATGCCGCTCGTGTTAGGCCTTGGTTTTCAGATCAGGGTTTTCAACGGATGGCGAAGGCTGCGCGTGTAGGGCCAGGCCGAAGAGTTGGAACTATGGCTGGTTCCGCTGATTCATCCTTGGTATCCCTAAAGCATGTACAAAAAGTCAGTCCTTATTCTAGTATATTTTAGGTTTTTTTTTTGTTGTTTTAATTACTTCGTTTTCTCTTGATTAAGTCACAAATATTATGTGTATACAGTGACAGGGATTGGGCCTTTGAAGTTAATTTAGAGTTTCATACATAGTAACTATTTAGGGCCGCATTCAGAATCAGTTTATGACGATTTCGTACCTTTGTGATGTTTTTCCATACACAAATATGAAAACGGAACGAATTAACCCGTAAATGCATAATGATGTAGATTTACATCGTATATTTTAAAGTTCAATTTCAAACATACATTTTAAGCAACTTTCAATCTTAGAATTTATGCAGTAAGATTTGTAGCTTTGTCAAAATTCAAATTTGGAAATGAATTATAAAAACGCGTTCGATTTTCGAAACGCATTTAAGGGTTAACTGTCTTTAAAATAATCTGAGTACGGCGATAAGTTAATTGAACAAGCGCAGTAAGAACCGTTATTCTAATTTGCAACAAACGTTAATTCTTATTAAAAATGGGAACTTAACGCTACGCCTGTAGTGTTTAGTTATTACAGTCAAATACCGGATCACTTCGTTTACCCGAATTTCATTTGCCATAATTGTGTCACTTGCCATAATGTTAATTTGCCATAAAGGCATTTTTTTCTGAAACTGTAAACCTTTCAGGTAATTTTTACATGCCATCGTATAGAGCCCAATAGGTTAGGTTAGGTTTGTTTTATAACAATTCTGAATAGTTCACGATTTCAGAAAAAATGCCTTTATGGCGAATGAATATTATGGCAAGTGATAGAATAGAACCGTCAAATACATCTACATATGCAAGTTGCTACAGTCGAGTTCATATAAATACGAGGATGTGTACACGTACCTTGTCGTTAATGTAATTTTTAAACTGCCATGCATAGGGGCAAGGTACTAAAGTGTACACATATTTATGAACTCGGCTGTAATTTATAACAACATGGTTATTTACTTTAAATCAATCCTAAGAAGCATATTATCATGCGGGCCAATCAATAACTTCCCAAATATCTGTAAAAAACCTAAAAAGAAAAATTTCTTTCATGCTTTTGGAAAACATACAACCTGAGGGGCTATTGCCTAACGCATTCGCAATCGCGATTGTTTTCATTTTGAAAATCGAACGCTTGTCTGCATACAAAATGAAAACAATTTTTCCGCTTTGAAGACATTTGCGATTGCGAGTGGGTTAGACAATAGGCCAGCAGGTAAGTATCCTAGCCCGTCATCAAGTAAGTTACTTAAGTACTGAATACGTTTTTAAATAAGTATTTTACTAAGGTCATGTGGGGCAAGTGCTTAAGACCGGTAGCACACCTCCGCCGCGAAACCGATGCAGCGGAACCGCTGACGTTCCGCCACCCTTTGTCGTTTTATATGACGGGCGAAACACTAGCGAAACTGCCTGTTCTACCGCGTTAATTTGACCATGCATCTATCTCTTTCTCGCGGAATATTGGCGATCTGCTCGCACCGCCGCTCACATCTCCGCGTCTATTCCGCCATTTTGTTCACTGGCGGAATAGACGCGGAGATGTGAGCGGCGGTGCGAGCAGATCGCCAATATTCCGCGAGAAAGAGATAGATGCATGGTCAAATTAACGCGGTAGAACAGGCAGTTTCGCTAGTGTTTCGCCCGTCATATAAAAGGACAAAGGGTGGCGGAACGTCAGCGGTTCCGCTGCATCGGTTTCGCGGCGGAGGTGTGCTACCGGCATGAAGGGGCTAAGTGCGACAAACCATTCTATTTTTTAGGAGGTATGGTTGGTTTGACGCATTACCTACCTCATTTACATGCAGCCACTGCCGCTGCTACAATAACAATTTTAGGCAGTAACCCCCTTAATAATAAACGTTGAGTAACGGTGGTATAGCTATACAATGTTTTGTCCTCATCTGTCAAATTCAAATGTCACAATGACAGAACGTTTATTAGTAAGGGGGTAAGTGTTTAAATGGCTGCCACTAACTCACTATGCGCTTGACCTTTGGAAATGGCCTTGTTTGATTCCGGACCAAAATGTACCAATCGACGACTGTGTTCTAAAAAAATTGTGCCTATAGAAGTTTGATTCAAAACTTATTTTTTCATTATTTACTAAGAAATAAAACCCTTTGCAACTGTAGTGACTTTTAAAAACATTCTACTGATTATTTTATGTTAATTATCACGTATTTTTCACAAAGGCTAACTTATAATGCGGCGAGTCGTGGAAGAAGGTACTGAGCGATATAGAGCTATATCACGCTATATTACGTTTTTTTTTGGCAACGTCTGATAGACGTCACGTCAGTCGCAGAGAGTTACTAAACAAATTTCTGCTAATGGCTAAAGAACTTAATCGCCATATGGTTTTTTCGTCACAGCCAGTGCTACGTAACGCGGTTTTAAAGAAAATGACGTCATTCCGACCACTAGTTCGAGACGGGCGTAGCAAACACTCATAATACTCAATAGATTTTTCTCAGTAAATAATTACGTATAAAAATTAAAAAAGATGGTATACTTTTGAGACAAACCTCTATAAGCATGTTTTTCCAGAACACCTTTTAAAAAGTTCCTAGTGGGAGAAAAAAAACAGAGCTATATAACTGCTATAGCGGTGTCCCTTACGCTCCCCGTAAAATGAATTGCATAGCCATGTCATAATAACCCCCCCTGTCGGCAATTCAGGGAGCGTCGAATCGGGTAGCGCGAGTGGCAGCGGCGGCAGGGGCATGAGACGTAACGCTGCCTACATTAAAAAAAACAACCTCGAAATTAAAAAAAAAACATTCTTCGCCGTACTGTGGTAACAGTTTGTTGGCGAATACTCACGCTACTTATAATTATGCCCTACCCACTTTCCTGCTCACGTGCGGCTGCATGTAATCAACGCATACGCACTTATAATTAAACTACTGCTCAGCTATAGGTTTAAAAACAATATCCACCCAACAGGCAATATAAAAGACAGTTACACCCGGTATAAGTACCCTTTAATCACCGACATTAATTTCATAGAATGTTAACTTCGCCGAATTTTTTCATCGACAAGCATTTACACGTGCTGGTTTTTTTGTGGTCACAGGTTTAACCCAACCCATGCTTAAGATAACCTAAAAAAAAATAAGTTTCAGCAGAAATTATCTTTCGATGAAACGAAACTTTCGATCAAATGAGTGTCGGTAAAACAAGGGGATCTCAGTTAAACCCCACTATTACTTAATTGTTACTATCTAGTTACACTAAACTATGTACAAGACAAAGCATTACAAGCACTCACCTGACGGTTAGAGTTAAAGCGCGCTACAAGCCTCGGCGGTCACCACCTTTGGACAAATACCACGTTAATATCAAATACCATCATTTTCCATCATGCTCTCTTACTACTTTGACATTCTTTAAGTTCACGCTACTTAGGTATTAGTTTTACCTATATCCACTAAATTCTGTCCCACGATAAGAAAAACGTAGGAATAGGGATCACCAACATAACCATGAAGATTTATAGACACACACCGAAACGGTATTTTAAGAATAATAACACCCCTATTTTGATGACAGTTTGTAAGATTCGGCACGGGCGATTGCAAATCGCAGTGACTTTAAAAAATTATAGTTACCGTTTTCGTATAATTGATAATTCCACTTTAATTTACCCCATCTTGAATTTATATCGTCATCATCGTAATCATGATGGTTAACGTTGTGATAAATCGTATTCGCTTCACAGTAAGAAACTATGGCGTCAACATTGTAATAGGTAATTAAGTAGGTAGGTATATTAATTACTTAAATGGAGAAACCGTTAGTAAAATCAAAACTCCCCGTTCGATAATCGCGTTACTTGTTCTATATTTTTTCGTTTGTAAATTGTCACATTATCAAGTTTTATTACGTAAACTATCGTATAATGTCAATAAAATACATTTCAGCACAACTAATATTTTAAAGGGCATCTTTATACTTTCATGTCGGCTTTAGCGTGCTCACGCTTAATTAGGTTAGCGGGACAATTAGCCCTGGTTCATAATTGTAATATTACGGGTTAACCACGACAATCCATTACAAATGTCAACCTGACCACAATGGCTTTGTAATATTTAATATTTAGGCCAGGATACAAACACGATATTGTGCGTTTGGTGTGCCATTAACCATATTTTTTTAATTCTATTTAGGTACCCTCTGATCGCCACAGTATAATGTTAAAAATATAACATTACCAAAATTGAAATCTTGGCAATTAAATGCTTTATTCAAGGGTTAGAAAAAGCTAACAATTTCAACCATAATCACTAACAAACACACACAGCAAAGCAAACTGACTTCTGGACATGCACAGTACGTAAACGGTTCTCTATTGGATGGCATAAAATTATTTGTAATAATAGTGTTACGCATAATTGCTTTCGGCCGAAATAATGATGTGCATAATCATCTTTACGCATATATTATTACGCATAACATTAAAAAGCATAAATACAGTAAGCATAATTGCAAAAAGTCATAATAATTGATTGGCATCATTACAAAATGCATAACAGTAGGTATTGTCCTAAAAAATAGTAATCATGGTTTTTGATTTTAAATAAAATTCAATGTTTTTTTTTCATATCATAGAATAGCAAATTAAATATTCTTTGTTTTCATAGATATAAAAAAAATAACCTCGAAGGCTAAGGCGGGAGCTTGCTCCGCTTCGCTCCCGCCATAGCCTTCTAACCTAACCTATTCAAGTCGGTTCTGCCCAGAGAGGTCTTGCTCGCTCGCTTCGCTCGCTCGCTCACTCATATTTATATCATAACTATAGTATTTATCTTATAACCCAACTTTCAAAAAAATACACTGACCAAACAATATTCGTTGAAAAATAATTATATTGTTTGATAAGTTTGTGTAAGTAATGAAAAAATAAAATTATTTATTCATTTAGAAAACTAATATCATGGTTAATCACAGATATGACAAATAATTATTAGCCCAAACAATAATATGCATAATGTGTATTAGTCAAATACAAATTAGTCCAACTAATTTTATTCTAATAGCCTAATATGCTAAAAAAGGAGTATGCTAAAGTATTTTTATGCGACAGTACAATTATGCCAATACAAATTATACGAAAACAATTATGCGAAAAAATATTAGTCTAAAACACATTATGCGATCCAAGGGGATCCCTACGTAAACATCACAATAATTATAAATCCATGGCTGTAAATAAAGGAAACCATTATATCTTTATCATCATCAACAATATTGCAAATATGCACACCATACGCGAGAGAGCTAAGCCAGTCTACCGACTTGATACTCGATATGCCATTCAAAAAATAGCATTGCCATTATGGCCATGGGGATGGTAATCGAGTTCAAAGTACCATATGGACGTTTGCAGTGTTAACATTATAAATGCGTTTCTAAAAACGAAGAATAAGATGCCTCTATGCTATGCCTGTCGTTTGTCTATGGTATGGTATGGAGCTAACGTAGCTACGAACTTCGAATCGCCTCTGACTGTACAACATGCCTATTCTGTGGTCCTCTTTCTATCACAATTTATATTCATTCGCACAGAGCTCAGCACACAAAGTCATCCTGAGATGCAAACCGATGTACTTATGCTTCCCACCGGCTCTGCCTAAAGGGCCTGCTCGTTAATAAACCTCCGACGGTGTGACCTGAATCGAAAACAACTGTCTACACGGTCGGTCTCGACCAAGATCGCGCCGTCGGAAGGGTCTGTTGGCCACCGTCTAGCAGGCCCTTAAGCCAAGTTATCCTGGTCTCACCTGATTTTGATAGGCTGTCGCAGCGACAGCTCTGAGCCAGAGGTGGAGGGGGAGCGCGTGGCGGAGAGCAGGCGGGGCGCGCGCGGGGTGCGCGGGGAGTGGGGCGAGCGGGGGGAGCGCCCGCGCGCGAACTCCAGTCGGTAGTTGTCTGAGCGCGGGCTGCCAGAGAAGGCTTCTGTTTCCTGGGCTGTACAAGTCATGGTCCAAATTATTACGAGTTTAGCTACACGGTATATTGGGAAAGTCTTTGTAAATGTTGCCCCTAAATAACGTGTGTGGTGACCGATATTAGGTCATAATATTGGGAGGCAGACCATCAGCTCGTTGGTCTTATGACAGTTGGGGAAAATATGGAGGGCGTTAGCACGAGACCGGGCAAAGTGAAGACGCCTTTACCCAGCAATGGGTGGAAGTGTGGGCAGACCACCTGCCCGTTGGTCCGATGACATCAGGGAGACGGCAGGCCCAGTCTGGACAAGGGAAACGGGGAACCGTTCTGGTTGGAGGAAAATTGGAGAGGCGTATGCCCAACGGTGGGCGAATACACGCTGATGATGATGATGATGATGATGGGTGGAAGTGGGCTGAAATGAATGAATGAATGATGTAGTAAGAAACTTGGAATAATTAAGGACGCTGTTCGGGCCACCTAGGAAAAAGCAGTCACCGTCCCCCATAGACGTCAACAATGCCAGCGAAATAACGGCATTTAAGTATAAAAAAAATACATAAAAAAAAGTCATGTCGACAAGGTTTTTTACTATTAAAACGCAGTATCCAAAGGCAATATAGAAAATGTATCTTACTCTGCACATTAGATTGGTATGAGTGTATTTACCTCCGTGCGCGATAGGCATGCGCGCGCAGGCGGGCGGATGCGCGTGCGCCGGCAGCGCTGCGCCCGCGCCGCCCCAGTCGCGGTACACGCGCGCCGCGCTCTCCGTGCGCCACTCGGACAGCTCCACGCAACGCACCTAGGGGACCAACACTATTAGGCACAAACCAGACATAGAAGAAAGTATTTTAAATAATCAAAACGTCAATAACTCCTCGATACAAAAAGAGTTTGATGTGATGAAACACTACGATTTTGCTCAAGTAGCAACCACCACAGTAAATACGAGTTTGGTACAAATTTGACTTCAAGCAGCGGCCTTTTTTTTTCCGAAGCCTTCTTTGGGTGAATCAACTTTTAAGGTACTCCCTATTTTTTGACAAGTTTCACAAATTGCACGTTTTTAGAAAAACTATAATACGACATGGCCTACATGTTAATTTAATTAGACAAGTAAGCTAACATTTGAACTTATTTAATTTAAAATAATGCAGTTTTGAACAATAATATAGTTGGTAACGCAGGGGACGATGTTATCCCTAGGTTTTGTGTGAAAAAAGTGCATTTTCCCCTGAGTTACCCGGTTTTTTTGATGATTAAAAAATATTTGAGGTGTTTAACGTGTGGAGTCTAATAATAATACCATAAGTCTCCAGGAAAGTTTTAATACCGCAAAAGAAAAAGAGTACTTTAAAAGTTGATTCACCCCTTTACCAAGTTGTACTGAATAAATATACCTTAAATCGATCGTTGCGATGGCTATTTGACCTCTCGCTTTGCTTTTACGTTGAATCTTAGACATTCTTGGAACAACCTATAGGGTATGTTCACCAGTGCTCAGCCAGAGACCAGAAGTCAACCTTATATGAGTGCGAAGAGTTGGATATACAGGGTTACTTGTAACTCGACGTATATCTGGTAGGTGGTGATAGAGGAGCTAAAATGCAATAAATTTAACCCACATATGTATGGTCGGAAATCAATAGTTCTTGAGATATTGATTTATTTAAGTAAGTATTTTGAAGAAAATCCCAGAATAATGAATAAAAAAAATTATAAAAAATAAAATACAGTTATTTAGCATTATTTCTTATTTGAACTATTGATTTCCGACCATACATATGTGGGTTAAATTTATTGCATTTTAGTTCCTCTATCACCACCTACCAGATATACGTCGAGTTACAAGTAACCCTGTATATCTCTCGTACTCTTCTCACTCATACAAAGTATAGGCAGAGGCCGACTTCAGGTCTCTGTCTGAACACTGGTGATTTTACCCTATATATTTTGTATGAAAACCGGCCTACTCAACGACAGAATGAGAACCCTAGGGGTAATAAGCACTATCAGGTTCCTTCACAGCTACGTCAATAGGTAACCGACCGGTGTGGTGCTCTTGCTCCTGGCGCTGATCTCCGAAGAGGCGTTGCTGTGCCGCTGCCGGTCGCGGGGTCTCTCTGGCGCTGGCGACGCCCGGCATGAGCCATCTGGTTCATCACGGGCCTGCAGTAACATACGGTTTTCGTTAGTACATACATACATACATTAAATCACACCTCTTTAGGTAGGCAGAGACCACTTCTTTCCACTTGCTACGATCTTGACAAATTTCTTTCGCTTCTTCGACATTCATACATCGAGTCATGCACGCACGTCGGTTTCGGGTACTTAAGATTCGGCCCTTTTCCAGTATTTCTCCGATTTGACTCGAAAAAGTACGCCTAGTATTTCGTTAGTATAACGTGTAAAAGAGCAAGTGGTAGTGGGACAAAGGTATGACTCATATTGCGTTGCAAAGATATGATTTGACGGTTCATGAAACGGCTTCAGATGGTTTTTAATCGGCCTTTTGAGAGCATGAGCTTCTGTTTCGTCAACCAGACACACAAAACAACATGCTCAATGAATGCTCTTTAACCGAACAAGATAGAAGATAGAAGAGACTAGCTAGATAGAAGATAGAAGAGACTAGCGGGCTCGGGTGATATCGATGGCCTATTTATTTTTCCTAATAAATTCATGGTGATTGTCTGAAACTCGAAATTGGCCAAATGCACATTGGCCCGTATTGGTCGCTTTTGTCGAGGTGGTTAAAGCATCCGTCACTCCCGCACTTACAAAGTGGTCAGAATGTGTTTTTATTCACGCTTATCTACATCGATAAACACGGCCATAATAAGCCCGCCTGATAACAATACATTCGATCAAATTCGATGAAAAAGGAACAGTGTTATTTGAAAATCATGCAAATCATCATATAAAGTGTTGGCCCGAAGTTCCTTCAGAAATACTTCCATACAAGTTCTGAGTTCCTGGTACCCAACCATACCCAAGGTCCTTACCTTCCCGTGGTGGGTAGACAGGGGCATGCTCGCGGCCCCACTGCTGACTAACCGCAGCTGCTGACGTATGCTTGCTTTCTCCCTCGCACGCTTCCTCTGGAACTCCTCCTCGACTCTGCAATCAACAAAGCATAACTTTCAGGCTTATTCTTAGGACAGATGGCAGTTTCCCAGCATTTTTTCCAATTCCATTTCATCGAACGCTATTTTCTGCTGAAGACATATTTACTGTACATCGTAAACATTGATTGCATTTTTTGCGGGTGGTAGGACCTTGTGCAGGGTCCGTCCGGATCGCTACCACCATCTTATCCATTAACCTACCGCCAAACAGCAGTGTTCGCATTGTTGTGTTCCGGTTTGGGGATAAGACAGCCGGTGAAATGACCAGCATAGAGGCATTCCATCTTAGCCTCAGGGTTGGCAACGCATTTACAGTCTTGTGATTGCGAATGTCTATGGGTCACAGTTTCCACTTACCATCTGGCGGCCTGTGTGCTCGTTTGTCTACTCGATGCCATAAAAAAAATAAAAAAATACGTAGGTAGGTCAGTTTAGAACAGCGATAAATAACTTTCGATGTGTTGAAAATTCTGTCAGGAAACAGAGGAGACAGCTATGCACATCCTCTGTTCTTGCGGACCACTAATGCGTAGTAGAAATATCTACCTAGGGCGACATATCATGGACCCACAAGAGATACAACTCCTCACTGCCCAAAGCATCTGGAAATTCCTGGACGCAACGGGCCCTTGCGGTGAACTCTGAATAAAGGGCTGTCACAAAATCCCGGTAAGGGCAGATATTTGTGTGATGAGCGCGAATATTTGTTCCTGAGTCATGGATGTTTTGTATTTAAGTATATATTTCTCTATATAAGTATTTATATCGTTGTCTAGTACCCATAGTACAAGCCTAGAGCTTAGTTTGGGACTGGGAATCCTGGGAATCCAAAATGAGTCAGTGTTGCCTTTTAAAATTAGAAGCTGTTGGAATGCGATTTTTAATGGAAGAGCAAATTATTTTTGAATGTGTCCGTTTTGTATTCAATGAGCGAATTGGTGTGAGATTGTCCCCCCCCCTTACATTTATATTTATGTCAAGGTCGGATGCCCTACCTCCTCATGGCCTCCAGCTCGGTGCGTCGCTGCTGCTCCTTCAGGTCTGCCTCCTTGGAGAGCTTCTCAGCGAGCCGTCGGCGCTCCAGCTGCCTGACTGTTGACTGGAAGGTGAACCGCTTGCCTCGGTTGCGGTTGACGTTACGCTGTAAAGACGATTTTGTTTTAGATATTGTGTCAATGATGTAAAATTGTACCTATAGTAAAGAACAAATTATACCTTTAATATCTGTTTCTCTTATGGCTACAATGGCTGGACGGATTTAGATGAAATTGGGAATAGAGATAGCTTATACCCCCCCTCCCCCTTTGACTGCCATACATGTCGTTGGTCATAATGTATTGTTAGTCATACTTTTTTTTGTCATAACTTCTTTCAGGCTGAAGTTACAGTTTTTAATAAACGTTTATCGTGTAGATTAGTTAGGTTAGGTTAGGTTAGTTTTATAAAAATCCTGACAAAATAACCGTGTCCTGAGAAAAATGCATTATGACTTGCGAAAATTATGACTTAACACACATTATGACTAAAAATAACTATGGCAGTCAATAGAGACCCAGGATTAACACATAGGGTAATTTTCCCGGAAAATTTAAAAGTTCTCTAGCTGCTGCTAGTTGTAGAAATAAATTGCGTTATTTATCAGTTGTAAGAGAAGTAAGATTGTTGTTTCAAAATAGTAGATAGTTCGTTGATTGGTTGCTGTGTCCAGGGAGAACCTTCGGCTGTTACGATGGTGATAAATAATGACGATGTGGCCATTCAAGGTGAGAATTCATTTGATATGCCTATTATTAATCTAAGAATCATTTAGCAAGTCTCGTTTGACAACGAATAATCACTATTCATTATTTAAAAAAAGAAACGATTTTTACAACTTCAACCAGAATGAGCTTAACAATCGCGCAACATAAATTCTAAATTCAAATATTGTTACAGCACCGCACTTAACGACTTTTACTAAGCCTAGATTATTTTCCCACCTCAATTCCAAAAATCAAAATGCATTATCTATGACCGCAAATTCTAAATTTGAACTTTTTCACACATTACCGGCATTGCCTCACTGTTTGCGAATAACACTAGACCAACGGTTGGCTATCGCCTCATCTCGGCTCTCACGCTCTGAATACGAATGCGGTTGCGCACAAAGAAATGTTTGGAACCACTGGCTTTTGCTTTCATTGTTATCGGACGTATGTGGGTTGCCTTAATGTTTAGGCTGGCCGCTGTCTCACAGAAACGTTTGGCTATTTTTTAATTGTGTTAAAAGTGTCGGATGTAGTGTTTATTTATTGGCCAAGTAAAAACAATTGAAGATTATGGTTAGACAGAACTAAAGTCAAGTACCTACCATGATAATTTAAACATACGTAATTATAACGGATTTGAATTGAAAATACGATTGCTTTTGCTTGCTTGCAATATGTTAACTGCTCCAGTATCAAGACACCTACAAGTTGGAACTAGGAAAATTTGTTTGAATGAAATAAGCAAACCCTTATACCTCGGATCTAAAGACATGCAGTACCTCTACATCATCAAAATTAAAAGGATTGATCGAAGATTGACATTAGTCTCTAATGTTTTTTTAAAGACCAATTATTAAGTCTTCAACAGTTCACAAAGCAACAGCCATATGTGTTATATCCACATACCGACCATCCATACCCTGCCCGACTGTACACATATATGTTTTGTTTACTCTAATGCCCTAAACCTTGAAAACCATAACCCTCCCTTGATCGGGTTAAAACAAATAAGTTGTATGACAGCCGGCGTCGAAAACGATCCGTAACTCAGGTGTGAATCACCCAGTAAGGTAATAGTTAACGTCTATCCGAATCGCATCTGATCTGTGGGGTTAGACAAGTTGCCATCGTTCACGAACGCTAGCGTTAGGCGATCACTTTGGTGATCACCTGTCACTTGGCGAAATAGGCTAGACAAGTTGCCATCGAATGTAACGCTAGCGTTAGGCGATCATCACTGTCGACATGCGTTGTCAAAAATGAAAAATCTAGCCAAAGTGTATGCCCACGATGGATACAACCTCGCTCGACAGTCTAGTTTTTTTTTCTAAAAATGATAAATTTGTCTATACTTTTCGACCTTAAAAGTCAAGTTGACGCTGTCGCAGATGTGCATTGGAAATAAACATATTTAGGTACGTATTATGTTGTATTTGTTACATTATTTATTTACATGTGGTTTTTCATAAAATGTTATGAGATTGTGATTGTGTTGTGTGTTGTGTGTTATTCTAAGGTAAATGTACGTGTATGTATGTGTTATGAATTCTTGTAACATGTAAGAAAAGTTACTTCCTTTGTATGAACGCGTCTCCCAGGCATTGTTAAATAGTTTCCCTATTAAATCAATAATGAAGATCAGATACAGGTTTATGTTCAAATCACGTGAAAGCGCAGCAGGGGCGCACAGGCATACCCAACTATTTTTACATGACTGCCTAAAATAAGGAGTGTAATGTTTTCAGGGTTAATGTATGTATGTATGTACGATTTTTTATTTATTTAGTGTAGTTGTGTTTGACTTTCTTTCAGCTACACCTTAAAATCGGATAACATTTGCTAAAATTGCGGTACTGTACTAATCGTAATGACATGGGCAGAATAGTACAGAAGCCTGTACTCGATAAAATTAACTAGAGCAGCGTGTTTGTGATATAGATATACCTACAGTTAATTTTTAATTTACAGGGACTATAGACTACACGTGATTGGAACTAAGAAAATATTTATGAAGTCCACTGGATACCTATAATGATATTCGCAAATGCAGATCATGGTGTGTATACAGTTTTATTCCGTATTTTCAGTATTTTACCTAACCTGGCGGACGTTACCTGCATGCATACGCTGCCTAGGTCCCACTTCAAACTTCCTCTGTCAAACTGAGAACGGCGGCTGCATCAGTCAAACCAGTGAAATGGCATAAATATGTCTGCTTTTAGCCAAGTCTTTATGTTTTGGGGCGTGAGATAACTCATTCATTAAGGAAATTTCCTCATGCCTAAATGACGTTTCGGGTGACCAGCTACTTTGGCCAAAGATTAAGCATTAAATCTATGTAAATAATTTGCTTTTTATTCATATAAGTTATTTGATCTCTCTAAGGTGTCTGCAAAACCAATATAAACTAAATGAGAATAAGTACAGTCGCCAATAATAATTTATATTTCACATTGCGTTACGCTCAAAATTATCTGACACGCTCTCTGCCTCTAGACGTGTCCAATAGTTTCAGCCCTATATTGGATAATATATTATTGTTGGAGACAGCGAGTACATAACTTTTCTTAACCTTTGTCCAAAAATATCTCAGTGTTTTAGCGCCCTTACGGATATTTGACTTGAATGTAAAAAAAATGTAGAAACAAAGTTATAGTTTATATTCATGACAAAAATTATGATAAGTCATTTTATTTTAATTTCAGAAAAAAACCAACACCATTGTCTCCAGCCACTTCACCCACCAATTTTACCACATAGTATGCATTGTCTAGAAGGACTGCAATGCAGATTAACTGGATCCGTGCACTCCGATGTTCCTGTGATGTCTGCGTTAATACAATTATGTACTTTTCCATAATTTCTGCTCAGTAAAATAATCAATTCATGTTGTCTTCATTCCTATAATACCTTCCAAATATGCTCGTTTTCCCATAATGTCGGATGTTGTAGGTCGGTTGAAGTAAATGTAAGCAACTAAAGTAGGTACGACTTTAAACACATCGCAGCAAACAAAGTGTGCAAAAATATATCAACACACTCTACATACACTGCTTAATTAATTGAGTTGAGTGCGGGTATTTTTGAACGCCTACTCCGATATTTGATGGTGACTGTACGGTCACGAGCGTTAATTTGACACCCATTTCAAGAAAAATATGCTTGAAGTCGTCAATTTCCTTTCGTCCACTTTCACAAGTAAGATTTCATAACTGGTTATGAATAATGATTTTTCTTCACTGTTTCTTAACCTGTTATTAAACAAGACTTTTTTTCCATTTTCATAACCAGAAACTAGGTAGGTTTAGGTTATATTAGTTTTGCAGCAAGCCCGGAGGAGGACCGCTTAGTTCTACATCCATGTATGACTTCTTTGAACACGTAAAATGGTACTTTTTTGTTCTGTCTAGTCATACACCTACACGATGTGTACAAAACGAGTTGTTTAAAATGAGGTAGGTTTAGGTTATGTTAGTTTTGCAGCAGGCCCGGAGGGCCAAACCACCCAGAAATTGGAGCTCCGCGTCAGCGGATCTCCGTCGACACTGTCTGATTGATTTGAAATAAGAGTGTCGACGGAGCTCCGCTGACGCGGAGCTCCAATTTCTGGGTGGTTTGGCCCTCCGGGCCTGCTGCAAAACTAACATAACCTAAACCTACCTCATTTTAAACAACTCGTTTTGTACACATCGTGTAGGTGTATGACTAGACAGAACAAAAAAGTACCATTTTACGTGTTCAAAGAAGTCATACATGGATGTAGAACTAAGCGGTTATTAATTTTATCCAGCTGAACAAACGAGAAAAAAAATCTGACTAGTTCAGTTATAATTTATTTTATTTTCAACTGAACAAACGATTAAAAAAATCTCACTTGTTCAGTCAACTGAACTAAACAACTGAACTAGTGGGAATAGAGGAACCTGACTACAAATTAGTCAGACTGCCTGCGCACAGTGGTCGCGTTATATGCGTGTGGTATCGTTCCCAAAATAAAACGATAAGGGAAATGGCTGAATACTGTAAATAAAGTAAGTACTAGTTGTACTCATGTCCAATATGCAAAACCTGTCAAAAATGTTGGTCACGTTATGGCGTTATATACTTTCGAAGTATCTTTAAAAGGTCCTAGTGCCCTAACGCGACCAAAATTTTGGTCAGTTTTTACATATTTATTTGGCATTGGTACAACTAATACTTACTTTGCTCATAATATTCAACCATTTCCCTTATCGTTTTTTTTGGTAACAACTATCGGCCGTTGAAAGTACATAACGCCATAACTATTTTTGAACAGTTTTTGCATAGGTATTTGACATGAGTACTACTAGTACTTACTTTATGTACAAAATTCAGCCATTTCCTTTATCTCTTTTTTTTTTGGGAACGATAACACGTCTTTCAGCCGCCATATTAGTTAATGCGACCGCTGTGCGCAGGCAGAACGACATATTTGGCATCAGGGAGTTGCTCTCTATCCTGTCAGGCCAGAATAATCCATTTCCGAGATCGTAACCAAATTAGTCGTGACCTCCTGTAATAACAGTGGTGGCTAAATAATTAGGAACGCTTGCATTTTTCCCATATAATTGCCTACAAATATACTTTCAATTTTGACAACTAATCAAAAAGTTCTAGACCTATTTTATTTTTAGTTACACTTATCGTTAATTAATAAACTAAGCCTCAAATTTTTGTACAGTTTACCGCCATTAAAAACGAATATTTTTTAAAGGGATTTAAAAACTTAGTGCTGACGTACCTATCCATACAAAGTTTTTTAACATGAAATTGATGAAATATTCGATTTTAGCAGCGACAAACTGTACATACATTTAAACAGATTTAATGATAAGTGTAAACTAAAAATAAAATTGGTCAAGAAATTTTTGATTGGTGGTCAAAATTTAAGTCATAATTGTATTAAGTATATCTTACGAGAAAAACGCAAGCGTTCAGTTCCTAATTATATGGCCATCAGTGTAACTTCGAGTAATGAAACTTTACTAAAATAATGTACTTCGATTTTGTTTTGAACGTTTAATACTTGAAGTCAATAATTTTTTGATTCAGAGCATTTTTTGGATGAGGTTTTAAACATAATAAATTAATAGTAATTCAAACTCATTTCACCAAACAATTAAGTATAATCCTGCCTCTAATTAGTAGGGCTCATCCTGGATTTGGCTCCAATTATAAAAGGACTGCTCCGCACTACAATATAACCTAGGGGGCGACCTTTGAGACATTGAATGGAAGTTGAGATACTCCTTCCATACAGGCTGCAGGCTCCGTGTAAAAATGAAACACCGGAGTTTGTAATTCTGCGACAAGGGGTTGATAATAGTATATGGACATCCGGCATCGACAACCAGCCGTCTGTAGGATTTTCTTTGTTGCCTAAAACACACAAAAGTTATTTTATCAATAAATTGTATGATATCGGTTAAGTATACTTACTTAACCTCGCTATAAGTAACTACTTAAGTACTATTTTTTTCCGAAAACCATACTACTATATATATATAAAGAGTTTTCAATAAAAGAAAAAACGCTCCCTCGGTTAATTTAAACGTTGGGCGGGACCTTGTGAATAAAAAACATTACACATATTCAGGGAATGAAACATCCAATACTTTCATTAAATATATGTCATAACTTACTCTTGTCTTATACGAGACCTAGCTTCATCCGATTGTAGGAAGACGATCCTCCTCTTCAAGACTGTGTCGTTGTTGAGAGCATCCCCTACTTGACGGATGCATCTACTAGCAGCGGTCCGTTGCGTTAATTGGTTGGATACCCCGTGATCCTCTGATCCGACCTTGTCGCCAGAAAGCTGAGAGCACACAGGACCTGAAATAATCGTAATAAATATCTTTATTGGTACTGACAAGTTTCATTGTAGGTATTGTTTATATAATGCACATACCAACTTATACATGTTAAAATCAAAATGATGCTTACCTTCAGTTCAAGGAGAACCTCCTTCAATCTCCTCAACGAAGTCAGGGAACGCAAAAGGCTGCAAAGAACTCTAAATGAGACCTTGCTTAACGTAAAATGTTCCTGAACAGCATTTCATGCATCCCGTCCGCGGCCTCCAGGCTCGCACGAGAGATTTCTCTGGGTCGGCGCCTGGATAAGCTCGTACTGTTGTGAGCAGCGTATATGTAAGTCTCAGCGGAAGCATTTTTAATAAGAAATCAAAGTTCAAACAATATAATTTTATGCGACCGCGAAGCAATGATGACAGTGATGACACGGACTCAGTTGACAGTTTCTTGGTCGTTACGGCCGTCCATAGATACCGCCCTTAGATACCGACGTTTATATCGCACTGCTAGATGAAAATAGTAGTAACTCAAAATACAATGCATGTCAAAATCAACTTTAATTCAACTTCTTTGAACTTAAAACCAATCTAGCCATGATTTTGAGTTAATACTGTTTTGATCTAGCAGTGCGACATGGTGATTGTGCTCGTGTTCTATTCGACCTGTCAAAAGGGCAACTTGTCTAGCCTTTGTGTCAAAATAGTACCGCGTATCGACCGTAGTCGTCAAACCTATCGAGTGATAGTGATCACTTTTCAGCGTGTCAGTTGTAACGAGTGATATATCACGTGACTTACGTCATTCCCATACATTTTTCAATGACAACACATGTCGCCAGTGATCACCTAACGCTAGCGTTCGTGAACGATGGCAACTTGTCTAGCCCCACTGGTTATAGCTAACGGACTCATAGCAACGAGCGAGGCGAATTTACCTCAAAATGCTTTTCGAATAATACTCAATACCGTAACCTGAATAAAAGTTGGAAAACTTGCGACCTTAGCCTTTGTGCCTTGATTGGTTAACAAATGGTTGGCAATGCCTGCCTATGACTTTTAAATTAGGAACGTTTTTCAATTTGGAATAATTTTGAATTATAAAAAAAGACCAACAATCATATTATAGGGCCTGACAAACTGTCAAATGATACAGATGTAGTGAGTATAATCCTTTCCCATCGTTTTTTGTCGGATTAGATCGTATTTATCTAGCTTTCTCAATTAGCTTCAGTACCCATCAATGAGCCAACTGAGAAAGCAAGATAAATACGATGTTATCCGACTAAAAACGATGGGAAAGGATTATTCACTACATCTGTACCTACCATCACGAATTTTGAATATACGGACAACTCTCATGATACTGTGATACGTATTAATATTTGTGTGATACGTATCGTGATATGCATGTACCTATTGCGTGATAACAGATAATATTGATAGTCTTATTACTAGTACTGTCTTATTAAGTCTGGCAATAATAATTATTAGATAGATAAAACTCCCCGATATAATATTAGCCCCCTTCTTTCAGAGCGGATATCTTTTAAACCGCCCAATCAATTTTCATGAAACCTAACTAAAAACCTCCACTAAAAAACCTGCTTTCATACAAAAAAAAACCGCATTTAAATCGATTCACACATTTAAGAATTACGGTGCCACAAGCAGACATACAGACAGACACACATAGAGATTTAACTTATAACATCTCTTTTTTTGCTTCAAGGATTATAATTGTTGAATTGTCATTCTAAATTTCAAGTAAGAAAACGACAGCAAAGTTGTTCTTCTTGCTCGAGCAACTAAACTTCTGCACATTTTATTGCCAGCCTTATTCCCGCTTTAGGGTTGCCTGATGTAAATACCCTTGAACTCAAAAAAGGTTCTTAGTCCGACTGCGTGATCGTTTTTGACGTTAAATGAAAAGGAAACGTTATATTTTGAAGTTATCAAAAGGAAATATAACATAATAGATAACGACAGGACGTAATATTTACGAATCTGATCATAATCGGTGCATCCGTGGTGATGCAATTCGACCTTTGTCTTTCCTCTGCTATATTAATGATGGCGTAGTCATTACCATGTTTTTGTTTCATATAAAATTGGATAATTATTGTGTATTATGTAGGTATAGTGATCTCAGCCGATGCAATCCGATTGCTATGATGTAATAAAAACGTCAACTATAATGCAAAGTACGAAGTTTGTTATACCTTGCACACTAAAATGAAGCAAATAATTTAAAAATTGGACGCAATGGCACAGGCATCGACGATATACATAACCAGTGACCTGCCCGCGCTTCGCTTCAGTTTATGTGAATGTACCCTATATCGTTCTTCGATAAATGGGCTATCTAACACTGTAAGAATTTTTCAAATCGGACCAGTAGTTCCTGAGATTAGCGCGTTCAAGCAAACAAACAAATAAACTCTTCAGCTTTATAATATTAGTATAGACTATATCGATGATAGTGACAACGGCTCCAGCACTGTTACCAACCAACCATTATCATCACTATAATGTAGGTGGGTGTGGGTTCTGTATATCTTCATAGGACAAATTGCTCAATTTAATTTTGGAAATTTCTAAAATGACGACCTTTTTAGTTTTTAGGGTTGCTACAATAGATCAATAACATAAGTGGCCAAAGTCACAACAATAATCAAATAAATTGTTGGATTGCGGTATAATTACAGTTTGGCCGTTCTAAGAGGGCCGATTTGACCGCTGTCATCTTAGTACAAAATATTACGTCAAACTCATATTTTGTACTCAGATGACAGCTGTCAAATCGGTAGTTAGTACTTTTCTTACAAAATTTGTTGCATGGGAACTGCAATACTTAAAAGTCTTAAAACCTAGTTTGTTATTACCAATAGTGAATAAACCAGCCAATGTCAGTGAAAGAAATGGGAAGGGCTGGATGGATGCCTATATCCATGTATGTGTTAAAGCGATAAAGCTATAGGAGTCATATACATCTGTCCCTATCACTGCATAAAACTTGTCCGTTTTTAACAGCTCATAACGGCCTCTGTTTTGTCACGTCAAATCACCATTACTTGCACAAGTCAAAAACAAATTTGTCTTTTCGACGGTCATAGTTATTTGGTTCAAAACAATATTATTGGTCCGTCTACGATAACAAATATTATATATGAGAGTAAATGTTTGCTCAGTCCGGTTAAATTCTGGTTAGAGTTCTGACTCGGTTTGGTCTCTGACTTCAAATTCTTTGTATGTATGCAGGGGGCAATAAATAATGGTTTGATAGTGAATATGAAGTTGTAAATGTAGTTGTTGTGTCAGTAAATAACGTATCCGATGGATTTGTACCGGTTCAACATGATGACACAGATCGTTGCTTAAATACAAAAGCGCCATAATACAAAAACAGATATAGTTTGACTTGAAACTTAAAGTAGCATTCCGAATTTAAATGCAACACAAACACATTTTAATTTGTGGCCCTTTAGTATTTAAGCAGCGAGATATTAGATGTTTGTAGAAGTATTACCAAATGCCTTTCAGAACACATACATACATACATACATACATACATAAACTCATGCCTTTATTCCCAGAGTGGGGTAGGCAGAGCTACAAAATTTCCAACAACTATAAAAACTTTTTGATAATTCTGTAACCACATTTTGCACACTTAGGCGAAGATGTTTACCAGTGTATTAGTGACAGGTTGCAAGCCCATCGCCTAACAGTACTACACGCCTTTATTACCTTAGTGGGTAATTATCCCAACCCCATTTTTGAGCGGCGGACGTGATAATTGGGGTGTAAAGTACATGTATTGGAAAACTATTTATTTTCTAGATTATATTGCACATAGTACCATGTTGAGCCAAAGTTAAAATTATTATTAACTTATCATATTTATCGTAAAAAAATATTTTCAACCCAAAATCAATTTTGGTGTCGTGTCCTGTACTTGTCGCATATACTGATAAACCGTGGAACACAGTTATTAAGCCTCATCTAGATTTAAATGTTAGTTATCTGTATTCCCTATTAGGTAAGGTATTTTAAAATATTACAATTATTGCATTTGTTAATAAAAGGAAACTGGGCGCAGTGTAAATAAAACTGTCCTAGCGAAATAGTCAATTTTGGTGGTGAATATTGAAATTGATTTTATGCTCGAACAAAACGTGATTAAACAAACAAATATGGCGTCAGTTGTTCGTTCAGTTCCACTCCAGCAATCGATGGTGGAAAAATTGTACCATTTTGATGCGTCTTCCCGCTAAGCACATAAGTATCTAATTTTGGTGGTATGGAATACATTTTTTTAATTGTGATAACTTAGATAAGTTATTATTTCGCTAAAAGTTTTATTGTGTGATACTTCTTTCAAGTATGTTTATGGTGTCTTTTTACCTGTATTTTGTTAAATTGATGTTAAACTGAAAGATTAGCTATTAATAAAAAAAAATAGTACAAATTATAATTTTGGTGGTACAATTTTGGTGGCTTTTCTGAAGACACCAAAATTGCAAAAATTGCTGGATTCCACCAAAATTATTTAAACAACAAATAATAATTATTTTATAATTAAGAAATACACGTTTTTGGTTTTAACAAATAACAAGAAAGTTTCCCTAACGATTGTATTTGAATTAGCCCGATATGTTATTATTGATCGTGAGTTTTTCTTAGGAAAGTAATTTTGGTGGATAGTAGCAATTTAGGTGGTACTAATTAGTAAAATCGTTGCGTCTTAAAAACCACTTGGTATAATAAAGGGCCATTTTAACACTGTTTTAATTATGACTAATGACGTCCCTTAAATGTATAATTGTGAACCCTACTAACAAAATAAAAAATACCACCAAAATTAGGATAACTCGACGCTTGTTGAAATTCACCCTAGTCGGCTTTTACGACATCCACGGAAAGATACGGAGTGGCACTATTCTAATCCGGCTACCACACGGGGATTTCAGAACACAGAAAAGAAGAAAATCAAGACAGTACAGAGAAAAAAAATCTTCCTTTTTAAGATTCATCTGTCTTTGAAGGTGTTTAAAAATAAACTCCTATTCTTGCTATCCACACTTTACAAAAAACTTTAGCTTAATTTTAATTCTTATCTCAACCGTCAGAATGTTCGTCTCACGTCCCAGTCATGACTGTTTCGCGTGTCTTATCGAGATGCACGTGTTTTGACAATAAGGGCCCTGATCCACTGTCAGAGGCCAAGAGTAGCTTCAGATCAGAGATAGGATAGACAAGTAGGTAAGATAATCCGTATCCGTTCACAGACAGGTGGAGTTACTTGGTTTACTCTTTAGATCAGGGGGGTTATTACGACATGGCTATGCAGTTTATTTTACGCTGAGAGAAAAGGACGGAGCTATTATAACTGCTATAGCTCTGTCCTTTACATGTCATAATAATCCCACAGAAGTTCTTAGGTGGTCAGCGGAGTCTAAAGAGTAATTAGTCTAAAGAGATCTTATGCTTTTATCCTTACCTAAGCTGACAAGAGTTTTTTGTTGGTAAAATAGACTTTTAAGTTTAATGAATAGGTTACATTAAAGGTTACTATTGATGGTTTTGAATCTTGTGGTCCCTGCTAATAAAATAATAATTAAAAAGGTTATGAGTCGCTGAAACCTTTTACCTAGTGACTCAGAAATAGCTTTCAGGGGGTGTATTATGAGATAGTTATGCAGTTCAGTTTACGCTAAGAGAAAAGGACAGCTATATAACTTCTATAGCTCTGTCCTTTACTATCACAGTAAAATTAACTGCATAGCTATGTCATAATAACCCCCCAGTACATTTCAAAGGTTAGGTTAGGTCAGAAGAAAGAAAGAACCACTGGTTTAGGTAGTAGCGTATGTGTGTGGAGTCCTAGGTAAGTATAGCATTTTGTGAATTGATTAGACAAGATAGACAAGTCGCTTAACGGTAACGTAAACGCTTTTCGAAAACTGTCAAAGAGCATGATATTGACATAAGCGCTTGACGCGACCATCCGGCAGCTTACGTCAATCTTATACGCGAACGTTTGCGTCGAGTGCTTGTGTCAATTCCATACATTTAGACAGACGAAAATCGTTTAAGTTCGCGTTTTGCATTTTGTATAGGAACGCTGGTTAGTTTCGTCTCAACAAACCTCATGACTACAAAAAAGTAAACTAGCAAAAAAATACTTTTCTATTTTCGTCTCAATAAAATTGACTCCTATTTGAGTATCTTGGCACTGTTCATTTTCCGACGAGAAGCACCCATGGCCGTAAATCGAAGCCGTAAAATTAGTGACATTGCCCAACGTAACATGTAACGAGTAACGTGTAACATTGACGGCACTGTCATTTAAACTAGAACGGCTTGGGCAACTAACGTTGTGAAAGTTGTGAGGATGTCTAATTAAGCGGTTTCGGATGTTACGAGGATGTATTTGGACAGTTACGGTAACGCAAGCGGAAAATAGAGTGGAACCAATAAGGACCAATGATAGAAACTTCATTATTATTTTACAGATATTTTTGTAAAAGAAGATGTAGTGACTAAGATTGAAAAGGGCATGCTTCGATGGTTCGGTCATTTGGAAAGGATGGATGAAAGAAGATTGACGGAAGAGATAGTGATATTTTATAGTTTATTTAATTTTACTACAAGTCTAGAGAGATACAGATCGAAAGTGAGTGGACGGGTCGGAAGGGGCCGCCCTAGGCGTACTTTTTCGAGTCAAATCGGAGAAATACTGGAAAAGGGCCGAATCTTAAGTACCCGCAACCGACGTGCGTGCATGACTCGATGTATGAATGTGGAAGAAGCGTAAGAAATTTGTCAAGATCATAGCAGATGGGAAGAAGTGGTCTCTGCCTACCCCTCTAGGAAACAGGCGTGATTTAATGAATGTATGAATGTGGATATTTTTGTTGAGATAATCAAATTGTAACCTTATGATCTTTGCATTTAGAATTAAGTATTCAATATCGGTGCCTTTACCTAAAAGTGTCCAACACTGGTGCCGACACCCTAACCCGTCAGCGGAGAAAAATCTTGAAAATTATGTGCGCTCTTAAGACCTTGTTAGAGATGTGATTTTTTGGGACTTTTTATAGAATGTTACAAGGGGACAAATCTGCGAAATCCGGTTAAGTATTATGGTCGTACATTGTTTTCGGGGTCACAAAAAACATACATACCTAAGTACAGATTTAGTGAATAATCTTTTCCCATCGTTTTGGGTCGGATAACTTCGTATTTATCTTGCTTTCTCAGCTGGCTTATTGATGAGTACTGAAGCTAATTGAGAAAGCTAGATAAATACGATCATATCCGACAAAAAACGATGGGAAAGGATTATTCACTACATCTGTAAGTCAAAGTTAATGAATTTGACGACGCGGTAAGCCTAGTTGTCAGTGATCCTGTCAACAAAGCTAGATAAAATGATAGATAACCATTTTTTTTCTCTATACATTGATGGTTATTGTTGACCTAGTTCCTTTCGAACACGCCTAGAGCTTAGTATTGACTATGTGTCTCTATTAAGAATGTCCCCTGATATTTATTTATTTAAAGAGATATACAGTGTATGTTGGAACTGGTTCGAAGCAGTTTTCCTATAGTATATCTATACAGCTTATTATTATTGTTGCTGCGTATTCAGGACGGCCGGCCATGGCAGCCATTGTCCGACTTCGAAAAGGATGTCCTTGCTCGGCTCGTCAATAATACTATTGGATACATACATTACTAACCTATTTATGTTTGTTTGGACTTGGTGTTACCAGCCACAATTTCAACATATTAGATTTAAAAAAAGAACTTGACTTGGAAACAGACACTTCTATAGTTTTTGGGTAAATCATGTTGTCAATTATACTTGTTTATTTTTTAATCAAGCTATGCTTATAAAATTTTATTGACGACGACTATTTTTAAATAAATTAGAGAGACAATGTTCCATAGGTATTATCTGCCCAACGGACTCTGACCCGCCATGGAACGGTGTCACAGTGACATTATAAAACAATTTCTAACAGTTCTTAACACTTGAATCATAACGTCACTGTGACGTAGTCCTATGGTGGGTCAGGGTTCCATTAGGCTGGTAGTCCCTACATGACAGAGGCAATCAATCATAATTCTGATTTAAGTACTTATTATTTATTTACGATTTCTTCAAAAACCCTATAATTTAGGTTATCTTATGGAAAATCGTCAATATTCAAAAAGATGCAATATCTATGTCAATACGGTATTGACAAAAGTCAAATCAGCTTCATTTTATGAAACATCAAAAACGCTCCGTTACTATGGAATTTATAGGGATTACTATCTTGTGACGTCACAATAAAACAGCGTCCTTATTGTTGGACTTTATGAATTTAAAAATCTTAAAATAGCAAACATACCTAAATAAAAGATTGATGATTTCTTAGTATTTTTAAAATGACAATCTGTTGTTAACGAAAAACCAATCTAATTTCACTCTTGTCAAATACCCTATTATTATTTCTATTGTTATTACCAACTCTATGTAAAAGTAAATTTGTCCGTCTGATACGTTTTCACGACTAAACCGTTGGAGTGGTTAAAATAAGCGAGAAATTTCACGGTTCCCTAGGGAATAGCAAACGTGTTTTACGTGGACGAAATCTATCAGTCTCTCCATATTTCACAATCTTAGGTCAAAGTATTCTTAAACAAAACATTCTTAGGAAACTTCCAAAACTGTGCCAAGCACATACAATATTTAAGCAACGTAGGTCACACCATCATGACCGCTTCCCTAAACCTTATGCAGTACACATAAGGTTTAAAGTACTTTGTCATTGATACCTTGTTTACTTGTCGTAAGTAAATCGATGCACAGCTGAGCAAGCAATATATTTGCGCATCACCTAGCTTTGTTTTTTCTTACGTTCAGTACTAAAACTCCGGATTCCAATATAAAATAGGCTCCATAGTGAGTATTTGGCATAGAAATGAATTGATTGGTATGTACCTTATTTTAAAGAAGCAGAGGCGAGTTTTCAATAAAGCATTGTAGGTGTTATTTTGGAGCATACGGTTTGATAACCGTTAGAAATATTTTACTCCAAGGTGTGTCAATATTTGCATTCGATTGAAATGAAATGAAATGAAATGAAATGAAATGAAATGAAATGAAATGAAATAAAATTTATTTGGCACTTAAAGCACTTAAAATAATACAATTTTCTTAATTAAATTAACTTATACTATATAATTATATTTTAACTGCATTAAGCCCAAAATGGTCTCCACTCAGCTTTTTATGCCACAGTATATTATTTTAATATTCCGTGACGCTGGTTTTCAGTGAGGCCTGGAGAGGTAAATGGGCACCGTGATAACTATGCTATACTAATTAAAATTAAACAAAACCAAAAAACTACATACAATTGCGTACAACTAACCATGCATGTGATTGAACGTACATTATATGCGAGTGTGTGTGCGTGTGTGTGTGTGTGTGTGTGTGTACATGTGTGTCAGTACGACTGCTTATGTACCGGATACTTGGATAGATAAAACAAGTTTCTTAAGGTTGTGTTTGAACGACGCAACGGACTTAAGATTTCGTATTGGTGGTGGTATGTCATTCCAGCACTTCGTGGCAGCAAAACGAAAGCTACCACGGAAAGCAGCCGTACGATGTTGTGTATGTGTTAGGCGTATCGCTTGTCTGACTTGCCGTTGCGAAAATTTGAGTTTTTCGAACAGATACCGTGGTTCCTTGTATTTAATTATTCCAAATAAGAGAGAGGCGAGGTGTAGGCGGTATCGTGAGGTCATGTTTAAAACATTATTGCTATTTAGGAAAGGGCTGACATGGGAGTAGCGAGGAATAGGAAAGCAGAACCGCGCACAGGCATTTTGGATACGCTGTATTACTCTCTTTGTTCTTGCTAGCAAGCATCCACCAATCACTACATCAGCGTAACTCAATTTAGAGAGAATAAGCGAATCGCAAAGCCTAATGCGCATCTCCACCGTTAAGCACTCACGAATTCGGTACAATACCTTTAACCTATAAAAACAATTTCGCAACATCTCTAAAACATGACTCTCAAATCGTAGCCTTTCGTCAAAGATAAGACCTAAATTACGCGCTTCTGTCACTCGCTCCAAACTAGCGTCCTCTATTACGATATTTAGATCCGAGGTTGAAATGTCATTAATTTGCTTCCGATTACCCAATACCATAAATTTAGTTTTACTTGCATTTAACACCAGGTTATTCCGGTGACACCAATCGGCTATACGGTGAAGATCTGCGTTAAGTTTAAGTACAGCTGAGTTACACTCGTTGGGTTTAAAAGATAAGTACAACTGGGTGTCGTCTGCATACATATGGTGGTTGCAATTTTCAATGTTATTAATAATGTCAGCACTATACAAAATAAACAGGATTGGTCCTAAAAGTGATCCCTGGGGCACTCCTCTACTAACCGGCAGGGTGGGGGAAACACAATCAGTGCCATTAACATTACGTATTTTAACGTACTGGGAGCGCCCTGACAGATAACTGGCGAACCACTTCAGAGCAAGGCTATCAAACCCGTAATACGTAAGTTTCGACAGAAGAAGGGAAGTATTGATTGTATCAAAGGCACGGGAAAAATCGAGTAATACCAGCAATGTTCCTTTACCCACGTCTTGTGCGGCCAGAATATCATCCACCACATCCATCAGAGCGGTTGAAGTGCTGCGACATTTTCGAAAGCCGGACTGCTTCTTAGGCAGAATATTATTCGACTCCAGATATTCGGTCATTTGTAAGCTGACAACTTTTTCCAGTATTTTGGACAGAAAAGGAAGAATGCTGATAGGCCGAAGGTCCTTAACGTCGCTTGGGTTTGCTTTTTTAGGAATCGGATTTACAATAGCAATTTTCCACTGCTTAGGGAAAATACCCGTTACGATAGACTTGTTAACAATTTTGGTAATACATGATAAAGTGTAAGGTAATGTCAGAAGGATCATATCTAGCGTAATGCCATCATCACCTTTTGCATTCGTTTCAATTGCCCTAATTATGTTCAAAACCATGGTTTCTGTGACAGGCTTGAGTTTGAACATGCAAGGACCGTGACGACTAGACTGATATTGAGAAATCAGAGATACTTCAACTTCATTATTTCCTGGAAGGTTGAGAAAATGTTGATTGATGTTACAAGGATCGTTTAAGTGAGGAGGCAGATCATGGTCTTTTTTATTAAAGTTAGCAATGTTTTGTTTAATATTTTTCCATAATACACGGGAATTTGCAACAGAGTTAATATGTTTGTTAAAGTATGCCGTTTTTTCACTAGCAATTGCAGCGATAACAATTCCTTTTAATTCTTTGTAATATTTTTTGTGTGAGTCAAGTTTAGTAGCCTTACTCCTAGCGTGAGCCTCATTTCGTAATTTTATCATTTCCTTCACTGTGAATGTTATCCAAGGATGATTTTGTTCTTTAATATTGATTATTTTAATAGGAGCATACATATCGAACAGGTTTAACAAGCACTCGTTAAAAATCTCTACCATATCATCCACACTGCCTGTAACCAGGTCATCCCACCCTATAGCACTAATGTCAGACGTGAAACCATCCAGATCAATGTCCTTTAACGGCCTATATGTCAAGCGTTTAGGGGGTGCTTTAGCTTTCTTGATAAATAGCTCGCAAGTAAGAAACGCATGGTTGCTTAGTTCAGGAATATGGTTAACTGTCAAATTGCAGATACGTGTATTAGAACATATAATATCAATTAGCGTTTCGCTATGATCGGTAAAGTGGGTTGGCTGGTCAACGTGCTGTGCTAAGTTCATGCAATTTAAAAAATCGAGTATCTTTCTTGTGTTCGAGTCTTGCGTGTTAAGAAGATTAATGTTGAAATCACCGAGTAAAACAATGTGATCATATTTGCCTAATGATGAGACGGAGTCAGTAATAGCATCAATGAAAGTATCAGTGTCGAGCCACGGTGGGCGGTAAGCAGTACCAATTGCTAACCTAATACCATTAACGTTTATACTGAGCCACATTTGTTCCACGTTCGGCGCGACGGGATGTGTAATCTGGCGTACGTTTATTCCCTTTTTAAGATAAAAGCCAACACCACCTCCGCGTGATCGTATGTTAGGTGGCCGCGGGATGTGGCGGAGTTGGTAGCCCGGCGGCGCGGGCGCGCGACTGTCTTGCCCCTCCCGCAACCAGGTCTCGTTGATCGCCATAATATCAACATTATATCGACACATCGCAACTAGAAATTCGTCATGACGTGTACCCAAAGATCCGGGGTTCAACAGCCCAATTGATAAACCTTTGTTTTTTACGAATTGAATCACAAAGGAGAAGGATTTTTGGATAACCTTATTATGGAGAAGATATCTGCAAATAAGCGATATATGCCGCCAGCCTTTGTGTAAGCAGTGAGAATAAAGTGAATAGATGTGGGGTGTGTAGTTATCAAAGTACGTACTGAAATGTGGCTTAAAGTGACTTAAAAATATTATTACGAGCAATAGCAGTTTTGGTTTTTCTATGTGACGTACTAGAGGATTAACATCTAAATACTTATAATTAAATTCTTTCCTATGATAACACAAATATAAAAATATTGAGATCGGGGATACATTTTTAAAACAACTTCCTAAAAGCACGAAAACATTGCTTAAGGATGTGGTGAACAAAAGAAAATCACACGTAATTAAGTTATAAAGAGTAAAATACAAAACAGAAATAAAAATCGCAAATATCGGAACAAAAAGTAATAATAAAGGAGCTAACACTATGAAAAACCAAAAAGCTTTCCGAGATCCGCTTCTGTGCGCAGACGATTTTGTTCGTAACTTATTTAAAAAAGTGGTTTTTGTTTTAATCTGAATAACATACATACATACATAAACTCACGCCTTTATTCCCAGAGTGGGGTAGGCAGAGCTACAGAATTTCCAACAACTATAAAAACTTTTTGATAATTCCGTAACCACATTTTGCACACTTAGGCGAAGATGTTTACCAGTGTATTAGTGACAAGTTGCAAGCCCATCGCCTAATCTGAATAACTAGATTTATTTTGGTCAACCTGTTCATTTATCTGTACCTTCGTGTGCTAATTTGGTATGTATTTTTTTTTATTGTTGCCGTCAGTATTTCAGCAGCAGTGTTCGCATTGTTGTGTTCCAATGTGAGGATAAGACATACCGCTAAAATTACTAGCATAGAGGCTTTTCATCTTAGTTCTCAGGGTTGGACGCTTTTGCAGTCTTAAGATTGCAGTCTTAAGGTTTGAGCATGAAAGTGCCTTGGTGTCTCAGATCCCGCTTACCCATCAGGTGCCCTGTGTATTCGTTTGCTTGCCAACTCTATGAACTTAAAATCACATTACATCCACAAAGTTTGTCAATATAACTGTTCAGGTTGTGCCTGTACTAAACAATAAAGAAATTATAGTTAATCTAAAACAGTTAAAAACTGTTGTCGCATCATAATAGCTTAATAAGTTAGCCTGAAACGGAACACGCCGTGAAATCTCGCGATAGCTAACAATTAAAGCGTTCGCCGCGGTCGGTTAAAACGCAGTTAACTTCAGTTATCTTGCAGTTGTTAATAACGGGAAGTTTGTTAGTATCGTTCTTCTAATCGATTAAAAAACAATCGAAATCAACGTAACATAACCACAAAAAGCACAAAATAAATTGTTTATGCTTTACGTACTTTTACATACCATAAAGTCCCCTTACAGTTTACTGGTTCTTTTTTTAAAGTTTGTGAATGTCTAGATTCAAAGTACGGTATATTTCTAAAAAGGCGCGGGAAAAATTACAAACTGTCAGACTGACAGATCGTGCTTCGCATCTTTTTAAATTGTTTACATATTAAGCTTGTCTATTAAGATTGTATATAGGTAATTATAGAATGCCAGTGATAAATAATTGTACCATTTCTTTATAAATTAGATTCCACACACGATAGATAAGTGAGAAAGGTATACGAGCGCGGAATGTGAATTCAAAAGATCCAGTCAAACGAAAGCCTCAGTTTCTAGATAGTTTGTTTATGGAAGAGGTCTGGTTATTTCTGTCGTTATCGACACCATTCTGTAGGGGTTTAATGAGGTACATTTCACCTAGATAATTAGCATAGTAAAACGTTTCAAAGATACGGCTATAAAACGATATATCTCCCACAATAAATAAACCTTTTGGCTATATTTCGTCATTGAGAACAAATTTACCTCTGCCGTTGACTAAAATATTTGTTCAAAAGGTGGATGTTAAAAGTGTATGTGGCCAGCTGCAAATATAAATTTGTTATTTAACTGTGATTGGAAAAAATATATTTTATGGTCGACGTTTTCGATGGCGCTTGGAAAAGCGCCTGCGCGTTATTTGTGATACATTGCATCGTTTGTTATGTTGTGAATTGAAGTTGAATTTATGTAAATGTCCCATAAGATCATTTGTTATTTAGAAAATTTCAAGATATTTTGTCTTTACTACCTTTGGAGCCTGAGGTGTTTTTAATAATTAAGTAAATTACGGAATAAAATTAATTAACTGCCTTTCTATATTGATGAATTTATTGTAGATTTTTAAGGAGGTCATTATTAAAGCTTGTAGAATGTTTAAAGAAACGTACGAAATAAGGTGTAAAATCAGTAAAAATACCTAATTACTTAACTTAATACCGATGGTACTAAAAAAAACAATTATAACGGTAAACCAGAAACAAATAAATAATGTCGCCAGAGGCCCTTTTAAGGTTTAACAAAAGTAATTAACAAGTTAGTTACGTAACCCCACTATTTATAGTGTCAAGTCTCATCTCCACTCACGACGAGCTATGAAATCATAGCAGATACTCGTACTTATGTAATGGTGTCTAACATAGCCTTTTGGTGCTTTGTTTACTTATCTTATTTAATGTTTTGACTTTTGATCGAAGTTTGTTTCGAAGATAATCAAGTAAGTATAATTGAGGAGTGATTGGACAGAATACCTAACATGTGTGTTTGCTTATAATTTTGATAGGTGGTTATGTTAATAAAGTTACTATCTGTCTTCTACTACTGCTAAATTATGCCATACCTATCAAACTAAATCAACAAATAAGTCATTTTAAAAAAAAACTTATTTTTTCCATTTAACTATAATCGATAGGTAAAATGACAATTGGCATAGGACAACTCAATTTTACGGTAAATTTGTCCTATATGGCAATTTGCATTTTAACCATCGAATGATTTAAGCATAGTTATTTTCGTTACGAAATGGAAATAAATTAAGGATTTTAATTCAGGGCTTAACTGTCCTTAACTATGTACACAATGTTTTTGAAAACAGCCCAACTATGTTATTCCATGGAACGCGTTAAATAGGTAGCAATAAACTTCCCATTAACTAGGTACCTAAGTATACCTATTATGATTATATCTAGTATAGTTAAGAATTAAAGTTATTAAATCCTTAATACAAAAGGCATAGAAATGCCTATTTTAAATATACGTAACAGAGTTAGACTCGCTTAGTCGCAATACTTTGTTTAATTTCAGTACAAGGTAACGTATTTTAAATAGTAATTTTATGCAATACCAGTTGCGAACAGCATAGCGTTACTACTTTAGAAAAAACTCGTATCTGATATTTCTAGATGCATGGGTTTGAACTTAATTCTCTTCATTTTAAAGTTTAAAATCGTACGTCACGAAATGTGAGATACGAGGTTTTTCCAAAGTAATGACGATAGGTTAGCGCGAGATGATAAACATTTGAATAATATTCGAATAGGCAAGATTTTGTCTTTTTTTAAACAGTTAGATTACGGATACGGCTTCCTAGCATAACATGTAATTAGAAGAAAAAAATTAATGGAATTGAATATTTCAATTAAAAACACGTGTCAAAAACACGACGAGTTACAATTTTATTGTTCACTTTATAAATTATTTTTGTTTGTATTAAAACAAATATATTTACTAATACTTATTAATCTATGGGCAAGTAAACACTATAACAGATTAAAAAAATATTTCTTAATATACATATAAATCTCCTTTTAAAAGCCAATAATCACTTAGTTAGGTACTCTTCTTTGCCTGAGATATTGCTTTTTTTATCATACAATTATTACCATGCAAAAATGCATGATTATTGTCACACAAACAAATTGCTTTTGAGCGTAGTTCAAGTTGAACTATGATTGTAGTTGTAATGTAAAATAGAATAGAAGATGCGCGTGAGTCGTATGACATGACGGCAAGGTACAAGGACGCCCGCGCTTGCGCTATTCAAGTTGTCTATAATCTATGTCACATTGGCATAAATGATATGTATACAAATAATGATATGTATAACTTTTAGAATAGTGTTTGCTAAAGCTGTGAAATATATTGTGTACACTCAACACTCAACAGACCATGGCTGAGATTCTACGTACAGTTAAAAACAATACATAACCAGGTCTTACCGTATATTTTACTGAGTAAAACCATATCCTTTTTGACGGTGGATTAACTCGGCAGCCATTACTGTCAAGTAAATAAGAGCTATCGTAAAATTGACAATACGAAAACATGTCAAAGGCTATATGGTTTTAACCAGTAGAATAGACGCACTGAATACATAACTATGGTCATTAAAAAAAAAGCAATGTGAGACTTGTAATTTATTTAAGTCTTTGCCATTTAAAATACTGCAGACAATTAATTTCTGATCAAAATAATTCATCACTGCTATTTTTTTTATTTTTTTTAGCCTCCAGACGAATTGGTCTCCGGATGAATCTGGACAAGACGAAGGTCATGTTCAACGACCTGGTTGTTCCGGGACCAGTAATCATCGATGGCAGTGATGCAGTTGGGTAAATACAACCTCGAAAAGGAACCCGATAGGAGGATCCAATTGGGCTGGGCAGCGTTTAGGAAGTACCACATAATTTCGTCGGAAATACCACAGAGCCTGAAGATGAAAGTCTTTGACCAGTGCGTCCTACCTGTAATGACGTACGGAGCCGAGACGTGGACACTGACTGTGGGGCTGGTCTATAACGTGCTATGGAAAGAGCTATGCTCCGAGTCTCTCTGAAGAACAAAATTCGGAATGAAGTGATCCGTCAAAGAACCAAGGTCACCGACGTAGCTCTGAAACATAGTAGGTTGAAGTGGAAATGGGCTGGTCACGTATCTTGGAGAACGGATAACCACTGGAGTAAGAGTGTTCTGTACCTTACCATGAGTTACAATTATCGTACTCGTTAGCGAGTGGAATGCTCTGTCTTGCACTCTATAAGAATACTTGTGGGGTCTGCGAGGGCCAGAGCTTCGACTCGCTAGCGAGTACGTTAATTGTAACTCATGGTAAGGGTACTGGAGTGGAGACCGCGTCTTGGCAAACGTAGCGTGGGACGCCCTCTGGCCAGATGGGGCGGAATGACTTGCGTAAGAGGGCGGGCAGCTACTGGATGCATGAAGCATTAGACCGGGCTCTGTGGCGTTCCTTGGAAGAGGCTTATGTCCAGCAGTGGACTGCAACGGGCTGATGATGATTTTTTATATTAAGATACTTACATAATTAACATACATACATAAACTCACGCCTTTATTCCCAGAGTGGGGTAGGCAGAGCTACAGAATTACCAACAACCCTAAAAACTTGTTAATAATTCTGTAACCACATTTTGCACTTTTAGGCTAAGATGTTTACCAGTGTATTAGTGACAGGTTGCAAGCCCATCGCCTAACAGTACTATACTTACATAATTAAATGTTTGCATAATTCGATAGTATTTTGATCGTGTCTTGTGCATGCTGGGTAGTAACGCACAATATTGAAACCATCGATAACATCTAATAAAAAATAAACTACATAATTTATCATGGAATCTAGATTCCAATGTACTTCAACAGACATAAAGGTCGAGGTTAATAGGATGTGGACTATGGAAACGAGTTTTTGCTTAACATTCAATGTTAAAAAAAATGTCTCAATTTTTTTAAGAAGTTAAGGAGACTGGGCACTGAACCGGGGCAAATATTCAATCCCAAATAAATCAAAGGATTAGAACGCGTGCAAATATATATTAACTTTATGTTAATATACCACTTTAGACTGGCTGTTAATATGTCAATGTCTAAAAATATTCTGAGTCACGTGCATAATAAATTTTAGTAATAAATTAAGAAAGCATTGCTTTATTGTTCTAACATCTATATATTTATAAACAAGTAAAAATCATCCACACGTTCAAATCAGAATAAAGCTTTTAAAATATACTACCTAAGTAATTCTTAAAATTACTCTGTTTAACTTTCTACAGTTTGTACAGTTTCTACAGTACAGTACAGTAATTATCTGTTTATTTATGTAAGTCATGTATATTTTTTATTTATTTGTATTTGTATATATTTTCTTACCTATTTAATTATGTAGTATGCGTATATTTATCACTTTTTCTAGTTATTTTATTTTATTTTCATTTTTCTTTTTAAGAATCAAATTTTTCAGAAATAACATAGTTTTCTTGTTATTACTCGCGTGATGTCTGTTCCCTTATTTATTCCTACTAAGGTTGTCTGGAAGAGATCGCTTATCTTATCAGCGATAGACAGCCTGTAGTTTACCTGTGTTATTTTTAATTGTACTGTTTCTCTGTAATGTTTTTGTTTGGTGTGCAATAAAGTGTTTTGTATTGTATTGTATTGTACAGTAATAATTTCTAAATGAGATTATTAGTGATTATAAATAGAATTTCCGATTGTTATTTTTTAATCATTATAATATCCCCCTAATAAATATTATTTTAAGACAAACGTCAAACTCTATTATTCTTTAATACAGAGTTCCAAAATTAAAATTGCGAAATTTTTAATTCAGCGGACATGTTCCAAATTTTGCATAACTTTTTTTCTCTAACAAGAAAAACCAGTGATTTAGCATATAGGCCAGAATGCATTATGCACGGCTGGTTGCACTCGACTGCTGAAACTTGAAAGTGATTGTCTTTCCGCCTAAGTACTAACATAAGCATACAACATAAAGTTACGAAAGTGAAGCGGTTCACTTTTACTTATAAAATTATATAAATCTATTGTTAGCGGCCAGTTAGAATAAAAATATAGAGGGGCTGTTAAATTAATTTTTAATCTGTGGAAAAGAACCATAAATTTGTAAGTGTCACTTTTTTTCGTACAGAATGGACTCATCTTTATTGCCTTTCAAACTTACACTTACTGCTGGAGAGTGGCTTAAAGGAAGAAACAGAAACATGTTTTACAAATACACCAACTCAGTTCTGTTTACCAGACTGTCGAAGGAGAAGGGTAATGATTTTTCCATATCAACATCTAGCCTTTTACCCAAGTTAGTAGATGTACGACTTGCAAGGTTCTAGCAATCCAAAGATTTAAAAAACTTAAAGGTCAAACAAATGTCAAATATAAGAATACAAGGTAGTAAGGCATGTCCACGAAAAAAAGTAGCCATCAAAAACTAAGTCTCCACTGTCTCCCAGTAGGTCTAAGTAGTTCAAACCGCAATTAAACTGACAACTGAGTATTCTTTTATACGTGTAAAAATCTAAAATACATACATTTTTCCTTACAAGTTGTGAAAACCTACATAATGCCAGTTAAGGCTTAGACCTAAAATGATTGCATGCAAATGTGTGTACTTCTGCCATGATTTAAAACAATTTATGACCTCCACACGGTAATTAAAAGTCTGAAAAGACATTCGTGGAACATTATAGCGTCAATAATCTATTTGAGTAAAGAAAAAAAAAGGAAGCTCTGTGACCCAAACGTGAAAAATACAAAATCTAAGACTAAAATCCATAGTTTTCGAAAGTTACCCCAAAAATGGATAGCATCTGATATAAATATCCATAACAGCACTCAAAACGAAAGGTGAAGAGTCCGTCTATAGTTAATTTATTTAAAAAATGTAATTTCATGTTAAGTCCTTAGTTATTATCACAGTGGCTACTTTTTTTCGTGGACAAGCCTTAACAAAATCATTAAAAAAAAACTATTTATTCCGTGACTGCATTGAATATGCTTTAGATTTTGTACAAAAATACACCATTTTTTTTACTTTTTTATGTTCGTCATATGGTTAAGGGAGATATTAAAAAATAGTCAGGACAACGTCAGTTGGGTCACCTAGAAATAAAATAAATTAACAGAAACGGTCATGATGGCTTTCATGCTTTCATGATGCAAATTTTTAATAAGTCATTAGTTAAACGTATTAATTAATAAATAGAAATCTGCATAGGTTGAAGATGCACATAATTATCTTAATTTTATTGCTGTTTGTTTATTCTTGATTATGTATCATGTATTTATATGGCCTTACAATCAAGGTTTACGTGTATATTTTCAGAACCAAGGATTTGCATAAATTACTCATTATTTTAATGATGAAACCAATAGTTAAAAACAAAAAATGGTGTTTGTTTATCCTTTCTTCACGACGAAACGTGAGATTTATGTATTTTTTCCCCTGGTATAGGTAGTATATTGAACTAGACAAGATTTAGAAAGATTGGAATTTGATAATAAAACAATGTGATTTATTAAAAAAAACAAGCGGTCCGCCCTCGCTTGGCTTTGGTTTATGAATGTGAGTTATCTATAACACCGATACCTACATAATTCAAAATTTATTCTATCTATTGATGAAAACGGCACTAAAAAAAACAATTACCGAAGCCGGGAGACACTTTGTTTTATACTATATGCAAAGATAAAATTAAAGAAGATCAAAAATATTTCTAAATCCAAATTATAAGCAAAAATATTATATTCAACTTAGATTAGTCAAATCACTTTTAAAAACCCACTAAAAACATACCAAGTCTAATTACATCAACACTCCCAAAACAAAAACAAAAAAACTCACCGCGCTCACAGCTTCAAACAAAACGTCCAAACTCGTGCGTAAACCGAACATGAACGTGCGCGTGAGTGCCGGGAGCCGCGACAGGTGAGCCACGTGCGCGCGCAGACGCGCTGGCTCCCCACCAGCCGGTTATTACGTATCATAGCGATTGTTGGGGGGGTTTATTATATTTTTATGATCTAAGATCTGCTTACATTTTGTGATATAAAATCGAGCTGGAATTTAATCGATACTAGCGACACTCCCGCTTTGCTTCGATTTTTATATTTTTCTGTAGTACTTACACGGTCATACATCAGTCTAAAAACTTAAGTCTGGGGTTGTGTAGTTTTTATAATCGAAAAAAAGTCTAGGAATTAGTTCCGTAGCTAGTTCCAGAGATTACCCACGCTTCTATACATACAAAACAACACAAAGTACTTAGATGGGTTAAATTAAAGATAAAATTATACATTAATAATTAACGATGAATGTTATACGTTAAATAGTTTGTTGAGAACTTAATTAAAATAACACTATGCAAAGCCCTAACTTATAAGCTTGAAAAAGAGTACGCCGTTCTCAAATTATAAAATCAAATCAAATTACAAAGCTTTCCCAAAGTTTATTTAAAATGACTAAATTCCGCCTGTGACGTATCTAAAAACATTTACAACATATGAACACAGCACTGTTAAATGCCGCATAAAACAACAATATTCTCATAGCAAATCAAATATTCTGATAGCAATCACTTACGTAATCAAGCCGTAGGTCACGGAGGTTTTGTATTGTTTTTGCAGCGTCTTGTATCATGACGTTCGATGTCATGATCATTCCTTAATTGGACATTATCGACGAATAAACGTTTATTGTGTTGACGATCGATCAGGGATTTTATAGTGAGCGATGACCCGGTTTAGGAGATACAGGAACTTTAGTGTAAATTGGAAAACACCGTAAATAGAGACGGAGTCGTACGTAGGTATTGTACTTTCGTTTTAATTTTAGAATGTTTCTTTTTGTTTGGATGGAGAGGAATTTAGCAATTTTCAATTGATTTATTGGTTGATTTTTTATTTGTTCACTAATAATTTTATCATCGCATCGTTAAACAGTGATATGGTTTATTGTTTACAAATATTAAAAAGTTACAGGCAATGAAATTGCCGTTGAAGAACGCAAAATCAAAGTATTTTTTTGGGCTGTAAATATCTGACTTCTTATACTCTAACCCACTTACTTATAAACGTGGAATAAGCTTGGTATAGTTTATGCCATGCTTTGTCCTTATATGTAATTTTGACATTTGCATCTGACAGAAAGTGACAAAGCATGGCATAAACTATTCCAAGCTTATTTCAAAGTAAGGGGGTAAAATTTTTGAATTATTGTACAACTATTGTTCACTCCGTGCATTTATTTCGTAAATACCGAGTGATTTTACAATTTGGTAAATAAGAAAACCGTACACTTTTTCTAAAGTAACACTTTACTATTATTTAAGGTAACTGTCGCCGATCGCTTAAAATTTTGCAATGGGGTAAAAACCGACCCTCGTATAATAAATTAGGATGCAGAAAGTATTTTAATTTCAACGCAGACGAATTCGCAGGCAACGATAACTATAGCAATTATACAAAGTAGCATGCACTAGGAACTAAAGAGTATTTTATAGACCGAGAATAATTAAAGCAACATAATAAGGAAACGTTAACAACGTCGTTTGTCAATCGCGATATAACTAACGTTATTCAACAACGATGTTAATATTATATGACTAATTAGTGTCATAAAGGTATGATATTATTTCTTAACGGTTAAGGGGCTCAAGTGAAACAAATGAAAGATCGCCGTAAATTATTTCGGTAAGAAGGTATTTATGTTACTTTTCATCACACTTGCTCGTAAATAGTGTCCTAACATGCTAGTAAAATCGACCGTAAATCCAAAATAATACCAGCGGGCCTTTTTTTACCATTACGCCCTATCGTGCGTAAAAGTTTTTTTTTTTTAATTTTATATATGGACTCGAACTATCACAATACCTCAGGGCCCTAATTCTTGTGCCTTTCGATTATGAAGTTTCATTGGAGATGAAAATGTGAGTTGCATACAATTTCCTAAAAATCTCGTATATAATATAAACTATTGATCTCGACTGTCACTAGAATCGGACTCCGAACACGTTTGACATTATTTATGGTAAGTCACAGACAATGATGTAGTCTGCCGCTAATAAGTTAAAAATATGATCTTTTATCTGATTTCATTTCATTTCCTCGCAATTGTGATGAAAAACATTGTATGTTACACGGGTGGTAAAGGAAATACTAAGCTCGAGTCATTAAAGCCGTCAGCCTTCGGCTTCGGCCTTCTAACAGACTCTCGTTTGTAATTCTTTCTTTACCACCCTTAATACTCAATGTACTGTTGTAACGTGACATGAAGCTATGAGGGAAGAAAATGGGGAACTAAAATAGTTGTAGGCGTAAATAGTTGCTGCGTTCTCTAATACCAGTATATAGAATTATAGATCTTCTTTATCACAAAAATCATTCAAACTGACGATATCACCTTACACGGAATCTTTGATAAGTGAAACTTTCAGATTCAGATCAGCTTTATAAAATATCGTGACCTATTAAATTTTTTTCACTAACTAGTTAGTATCTATAATACAAACCTAAATCTTTTTGAGACTAGGTCAGTTTGTGTGAGATTGTCCCGGTGATATTTTATAGTTTATTTAATTTTACTACAAGTCTAGAGAGATACAAATCGAACGTGAGTGGACGGGTTGGAAGGGGCCCTAGGCGTACTTTTTAGAGTCAAATCGGAGAAATACTGGAAAAGGGCCGAATCTTAAGTACTTACCCGAAACCGACGTGCGTGCATGACTCGATGTATGAATGTGGAAGAAGCGAAAGAAATTTGTCAAGATCGTGGCAAATGGAAAGAAGTGGTCTCTGCCTACCCCTCTGGGAAACAGGCGTGATTTAATGTAGGTATGTATGTACTACAAGTCTTCATGACCAGTCTTCAAGCAAAGTACAAAACACGAATTATTAGCTCGGTACGTACCAGCATATGAATAATTACGTTTTGCAACGACAAACGTTGCGTTGACAAAAATTCCAGGATGTCGTCCACGTAAAGATCATCTAGCGAATTCTCGTCACACCGACTATATCGCGTTTTGACGTGAAGCCAAGTCGCGAGGTCACGACCACGGTATGAAACTAAGTCATGCGCGCGGGAGTATTCTGGGTTTAAAGATTTTTAATGTAACACAAACGTCTGCTTACGAAATTCTAAATTATATTAAAGCAAACAAAAATCGTCGGTCATAGGTAGGATTCGATTTTGCATCTCCTCTGGCTCTCGGGGCCGAGGCAGGCGCATTATCACTTATGCCGTCGAGACCCAAGATTTTTAATTCGATGCGTACCGGGTCGCTCATGGGACTTCAGGGGTTAACTCGATCCCTTTTCACACTAATGTACCTATGAAAAATCGTCACTTAGGAATGACTTAACCTGATTCCAAGTGCGGTGGTCCGAGTAGACACTGACATTTGCCTTATACATGTCTGTTACTGTGATCTATGGTGATTGATCATCAAAAGATGTATTACAAAGCTATGTTTCCGGCATGGGTGACATTTTGTAAACAAATCACAAACGATGAAATAAGATCTCAGTGGAACTGGGATCATTGAGCACACAGTCAACTTGCAAACGACTATAACAACGATTCAAAGCAAGTTTTACTGAAGTCCCCAAGCAGTCCTTTTCAAGTTTCTCCATAATACACGTCCCCTAAGCAATAACGCTGTACCAAGTGCCATATTCTGGTGGACAATGACAATGACTGGCATCTCCGGAATACTAATCGACTGGCTAATGGCATCGATTCCAAATCGACTACAATTGTGACAAATAGCATTGTATACTGTTTAAGTTTTGGACATCTGACTAATTGGAAGCAACTGTTCTTGTTAGTCTTTGGGCAGCATTCTTTGCCAAATCAAAAGCACCCGAAAACGACGTACGGGCATGAAGAGGTTGATGAATGTAGAGAAAGCGAAAGTTGTACATTTAGACCGGTGCACCTGAGGGCCCAGACAAGGTGCACTACGCTGGGTAGGGTTTCTCTTCGTTGAGTTTTTAAACCAATCGCGTCACTGGCACATCACGTGACTTTTCGTATCACGTCATCTACCAGTGACGCGATTGGTTTAAAAACTAAACGAAGAGAAACACTAGCTAGCGTAGTGCATCTTGTCTGGGCCCTCTGGCGTTCCATAGTCTCTGCCTACCCCATAGGCGTGAATGTATGTATGCATTATTTCCCAAGATTAAGTTGAATTGACACCCGAGTGCGTAAGTTTCATGACATGTCTATGATCTTGTCACTGACAGGCTCCAGGCAGACCTAGTGTACTCCGCACTTTAGGCACAAAGGTACATCGGTTTGCTTCTCTTTAGGCTAGGTTACTTGCGAATTAATACAAATTATGTGACACTAAGAGAAGCACAGAGAAACATATGACAAGGAGAAGGCACAAGAGCACACAGGCCACCTTATGGTACGTGGGATCTGAGCCCAATAGACAAATTAATTCTGAAGACTACAATCGACTCCTAAGTAAGATTTCATAAATAAATAAATAAATATCAGGGGACAATGTCACACCAATTGACCTAGTCCCAAACTAAGCTCAAGGCTTGTATTATGGGTACTAGACAGCGATATAAATACTTATACAGAGAAATATATACTTAAATAGATAGAAAACATCCATGACTCAGGAACAAATATTCGCACTCATCACACTAACATACCGGGATTTGAACCCAGGATCGGCCAGCGCGTCGTCATGTATGTTATATTTGCTTCATTCGTGTAATGCGATATCTGCCTCTGTTGCTATATCCAATACAATCTCCAAGACATCCGTCACCCAAGGTTGTTCGCAACCAAAACTTCCGAACCCACACGGAAGGCTCACAGATTAAATCGCTACAGACTTTAGTTTGCACATGTTAGCATGTACAGTCGGCCAAAATTGTTGGTTGAAGTTCATTTGCACGTCATGATACAACAAGTTCGATTTTCCCTTGCAATAATATTACGACAGTGACAAGCGTCAACCTTAGCGATAATTAGAACTCACAGAAACTTTTGTCAAAACTGGTAATTTTCTTGGCCGACCGTACAATTACAAATCCTTAACTATTTACGAGCAATATTTAAAATAGTTTTTAATCGCCTTTTTGACAGCATCACACACGGGGTTTTTGGTTCAAGAAATCATTTTGCCAAGTCGTCATCTTCAAAAATTCAGTTTCCAACGTTCGAAGTGGGGGACGCTAGTTGCACCCTCTCTATCTTCGTTTGGTCCGAATGACGAGCAAAAGGGATGGGGTATACAAAGTTTTAAATTTAGTGTTTCTTGGTAACTATTATTGTCTTTTACTCATACATGAACATGGGACGTGTCCGCGTTTTTTTTTTTAAATTTTGATTCTTTATTGTATGCCTTCACTACTAAACTTTTAAACCGCAATATAAATAACCTATTCATGTATTGTAAGACGCCGTGGGAAACACAATGTCGCATAAGTTTTAATGTTTTCCGCAATTAAAGTGTTTTTTTTGGTAATTAATCTTGAATTGTGGGAGGTTTGAGATTGATGGGTATAATAAGGACTTGGTAATTGATATTTCAGTGATAAAAAATGTTAGAAGTAATCCGGAATGACAATGATAGATTCAAGTACAATCAAACAAATGGATTTCTGGGCCACTATACAACTATGTCAAAATGACGTTTCAGAATCTTTTTCGAATTTATTTGGGCATTTTGACATAGATCTAATAGTAGGTATAAAGAGTGTAAAAAAAAGTGTCATGTAGTATTAGATATAGTTATATAGATATAAGTAGTAAGCATATATAGTCGTCTCCAATGTATAATCGAGCAGTAATAAATCATCCTTCTTTCGATAAAAAAAAAAAAAAAAAACTACACTTTTGTGTGTTTTTTTTTAAAAACACCGTGAGTGGTGTCATGTAGTATTAGATATAGTTATACTCGTATAGATATAAGTAGTAAGCATATATAGTCGTCTCCAATGTATAATCGAGCAGTAATAAATCATCCTTCTTTCGATAAAAAAAAAAAAAAAAAAAAAAAACTACACTTTTGTGTGTTTTTTTTTAAAAACACCGTGAGTGGTGTCATGTAGTATTAGATATAGTTATATAGATATAAGTAGTAAGCATATATAGTCGTCTCCAATGTATAATCGAGCAGTAATAAATCATCCTTCTTTCGATACAATTTAAACTAACCATCCCCATTTGAGTACTTTGACTAGCTTTTGTCAGTGACTTTGTCCGCGTAGAAATCGTTTATAACTTTCCTCAATAGGGCCCGATTTTCCGGAATAAAAAATACTCAAACCTATTAAGTATTTATAGCAAAATATATAACCCTATTTTATAAATGAAATAACTGACAGATGAATCAGTGCACAGTTGAAACTACAAAAAGTTGATATGAAATTTGAAATACATAATTCATATAGTACTAACTTAAATTTTACTCTAAGAAATGTTAGTTTATTAAGTAAAACAACATAAAATAATATAACAACCATAACACAATAACTGAAAAAGAAAACTAAAATTAAATAAAACTAACTCTAAATATATAGTACTTAACTAGAATTTACGACGTTTAACTAAGTATGCTAACACAACTTATTCTACCTACATGAACAAAATAGCGGGCAATTTGCATCATCTATTCAAAATAAATAAATCATATCAGCGAAAGAGAACAAAACAAAAACCAAAGCTTGTCAAATAAAGCCGATTGCATACCAACTTTATCGATGATCGTGACATTAGGCACAAAAGAATTAACAGCGCGTATTAATCAACTGATTTAGAAGAGTTGGGCAACGACACATTTTAACGTTTGTAAAGCTTGTAACGTTTCTCAATAGAGCGTTTTAACCACAGAGATGTAGGAAAGCATAGAGGAAGTGTAAAAACTTCTAATAGAATAGTACTCTTAGCACCTGTTACAAATGCCCTTCGTTAAAAAGAGTCGTCTATATATGACCGCTTTCGATTGAATTTCAAAAGTGTACCACTTTTTAGGTGTGTCAGTGTGTGACTCTGCATTTGTGTGCGTAAATTTGCAGTCAGTGATGTGCGGTTTATCAATAATATTGGCTTCAAGTTGTGTTGTACACAGAAGAAAAAGGTGGTACGCGTGGTGGTACGCGGTGGTCCCTAGTAAGGTTGTCTGGAAGAGATCGCTAATCAGCGATAAGACCGCCTGTTGTTTACCTGTGTTGTTTTTAATTGTGCTGTTTCTCTGTAATGTTTTTGTTTGGTGTACAATAAAGTGTTTTGTATTGTAGTATTGTACGCTTGACATTTGGCTATATGGGATCTATGTTTTCCTGAATCTATGGCTTTAGCGATATGATGTATGCATAAGACTATAGTACCTATAAGCGTACGACTTAAGAAGGCACATATTGTGCCACATCCCCACGAGAATTAAAAGGGATGGTTTTATGTGTTTACGCGTGAAGAATGTTAGATGGAGATAGTTCGCGCATCTTGATGCCAGCGTCAAATTTTAATTAATTGCTGTTTACTTTAAAACCTCAACACATACATACATACATAAGCTCACGCCTTTGTTCCCAGAGTGGGATAGGCAGAGCTACAGAATTACTAAAAACTCTAAAAACTTGTGTAATTCTGTAACCACTGTGCCTCTTATGACATGCACGGGAGGACATGGAGTGGCACTATTCTTACCCGGCAACCACGCGGGGAACCACAATATCGATTGAAAAATGGTTTACCACGATTAAGAAGTTACAAATACTCAACTATTGAATCACAAAACATTTTTGAAGACGTGCAAAAAAGGTGTCATGTTTGAAAATAAAACTATCGAGGATTTTATTTCTGATCGTGTCTTCACGGTTACTGTCAAGGAAATATGGCCGCCATTATCTGTCAAGTAAATAAGAGCTATCAAAGCGTTGACAATACAATAACAGATCAAAGATGATTTGGTTATTACCGTCTAGAATCTTGGCCCAGTTATTTCGTTGCTTGTTTCAACTTGTTCGTTTCGAGGACACTATATGTAGATAGAACTAGTGATTCAAAATATAAGTTTTTCTACTGGGTATTCCAACTATAGCCTATTGACATTGAGGTTAGAATTGAAAAATGCATGTCTGTTAGCCGATAATAGGTACCATGGCCATCTTAATTATTGCAATTATGAGTGGCTGTATAAGTTGGGCTAAATGTCTTCATTCACGAGCTACAGTTGTTCGGAAATACAACATACTATGAGATCATAAATTATTGCAATTTTTTTTGTTGCTTTTACATGCCTTTTTTCTTATTGATTATGATCCTATTTTTTGTAACTTATTACATAAGTACATACATTAAATCACTCCTGTTTCCCAGAGGGGTAGGCGACCACTTCTTTCCACTTGCTACGATCTTGTCAAATTTCTTTCGCTTCTTTCACATTCATACATCGAGTCATGCACGCACGTCGGTTTCGGGTATTTATTTTCGGGCCTTTTACAGTATTTCTCCGATTTGATTCGAAAAAGTACGCCTAGGGCGGCCCTTTCCGACCCGTCCACTCACTTTCGATCTGTATATCTCTTTCGTCAATCTTCTTTCATCCATCCTTTCCAAATGACCGAACCATCGAAACATGCCCTTTTCAATCTTAACTTATTACTAACTAACTATGTAATTACTTGTAACTTATTATTTTCTAATAATTTTGTACTTAGTCTTTGGCTTGGTCACCTTGAAATAAAAGAAGGGGATAGTCAAGACAGGCAAGGGGATTAGGGACTATCGACTGGACGAGATCCTGTCGACAGCCCCAAGTATTGCTGGAAGGATGACAACACCTGATCTGAGTCGATTCGGTGTCATACGAAAAATAAGCATGTCTTACGAAGCATACCTATAAACCAATGTTCCTAAAGAGCAAAAAATGTTACACCAATTATCAATATAGTAAAGGTTAAAATTAAACACGTGACCACAGTAAACCAGACCCATAGCGGAACCAGAAGTAATGGCCTTGAATTCCCAAACCTATCACTATAATACAGGGGACGGGAACATGTCAGTCTATATCTCCTTTCTAACCTTCGATCCTCAAATTCTGATCTGTGTAAAACGCGTTTCATATCAATTTCAATTTCCACTAAATTACAAGTTCCAACTACATCCTGGTGCTGCCGAGGTAAATATACCGTTGCTTAAATGCAAAAGGGCCACAAATCAAAATGTGTTTGTGTTGCATTTAAATCCGGAATGCTATATACTTTAAGTTTTAAATCAAAGTATATATTTTACCCCCGTGTGGTAGCCGGATTAGAATAGTGCCACTCCGTATCTTTCCGTGGATGTCGTAAAAGCCGACTAAGGTAATAAAGGCGTGTAGTACTGTTAGGCGAAGGGCTTGCAACCTGTCACTAATACACTGGTAAACATCTTCGCCTAAGTGTGCAAAATGTGGTTACAGAATTATCAAAAATTCTGTAGCTCTGCCTACCCCACTCTGGGAATAAAGGCGTGAGTTTATGTAATGTATGTATGTATGTATGTATACATTTTTTTGTTTTGTGGCACTTTTGCATATTTAAGCAGCGATACGTATTCTACAATAGCCGTCAAGTTTTCAAAGCTTGCTTTATGTTTCACTTGTTAAACGATGCACTTACCTCGGGTACAGGTTGCACGCGGGCCGGCAGCGCGCGCGCAACCTCCGGCGACGCAGAGCGCTCTCGCTCGCGCATCTCGCTCGCTAGCGCCGCCGCGCGCGCCGCCCGCGCCGCTACCTCCAGTGAGCCGCTGGATTTGCTCCTGGGACAAAAAAAATAACATGACATAAGACGAGATGAGTCATGACGTGGATATGTGAATATTGAAATAAGTAGCTAGCTGATAGCAAAAAAGATTTTTTAGAGTCACACATTTTCTTCTTAAGTTAATTGCGAAAGGGACACCATTTTCTAAACTCTATAGAAAATTATGTCCAACTCAATAGTTTATAGATATCCAATTAATTCAACTTCTTTCTTGGCCTTCTGAAAACCCCGTCACGACATTTGAAAATTCCAGTGTCGATGTCACTACTTTGTTATTTGAAGTATCGCTCGATAGAAAAAGAAATACTGATTTCAATGGAATATGTAGTGTATTTTCGACAAAATGTCCCTTTACGACTTAAAATTTCCACTGCCCACATGCTGTTGACGCCTTGCATGTGTGCGCTTAGCAACCCGTCACGCACACACGCGCACGACAGACATACAGCGAGCCGCTGGCTGCGCCGGCGGCGACCACTCGCCCATAGACCTCTGAACTACCACCACGTACTTTTACTCGGTTATTAAACCATTTTTTTATATTCAAAGAAGTCTTTTTTACTGGCTACTGTTCCCTCCCGTCTCACTACGTGAAGCAAAGTACCGGCGTTACCATTTTGGTCCATCGAGCTCGGATTATTGTACCAGAAATCTGAGGATAAAGAACAAAGGAATTACTGCGCTGACGTGTCGACGGCCATTACGTGGAACACGTACTTAAACACCGAGTTCAAGTTCGTCGAGTCAATCTTCAATTTCCTACGTGATTCTGCACATAGAAACTCACATATTGAAGAGAAAGATACCGAAGACAAAGAGAACTACACCTGCAACAAAGGTCACGTAAGGTCCTGAGGGCAGCGTTACTGTAAGTTCGTTCCAATTTGTCCCGTAAATCTTTTTAAATTTAGTCACAATCCCTTATTTTGTGATTCTTAATACCTATTCACAAATCCCTTAATTTGTGTTTTCTTACTTACTTATTTTCTCAATAGTTTACTTACGTTACTTATTTTCCCTTAAAATAGTTACGGATCCATTATTTCGTAATCTATTTATTATCCAAACGCTAACTATAACTTTTACAGTTAGCGATTGACTTACTTATTGCATTATGCAACAAAATATCTATTCTTATTTCTGCATTTTTATTGCTTATTACCTACCTACTTACTAAATAGGCATCGTATTTACTTACGCTCGATAAATTCTTATGCAAATTAATTTCCCTATAGAATACCTAAAATCATCTTAATTTCAATCTATACTTATACTGCATAACTTTTATTTCAGAGTGCTTGGATATATCAAGCTTTGCCTGTGTGTGTAACAACTGTATAAATTATTCTGTATAACGGTTGTTATTTCGTATTCTATGTTCTAGAACGTTCGTTCGTTCGTTCGCTCGTGCGCCGGCGCCGCTGCGCCGTGGCCGCGCTCACTCACCGCCGCTTGTGTACCTACCTATCGCACGGTTTTACGCGCACCCTCATTCCGCTTGATTTATGATGATTTAAGTAATCGTTCCTATCTTTTATATTTTATTTAACTGCATTGTTCTTATTGCTTGTGATTCTTCCTAGCAACTAATTTCAGCGCACTGGTTCGTAAAATACTTAATTATATCTCCCATTTTAACTTCAACTTAGCTTGCATTACCTACTTGTTAAAATTCATACTCGCTTTATTACAATTACGAGTACCTAGTCTAAACCTTTGCAAAGCATCATTTTATATCTTAGTGTGTCATGGACATTAAAACTTTAATTAAAAAGCGGGGATCATTCAAAACTAAGCTTACGCAATTTGAAAATTATTTAACGACTATCGAGAGTTGTGAACGCTTAAGTAGACTACAAACAAATGAATTAAATGTCCGCCTGTCAAAGGTCGAAGAAATATATCCTGATTATGATTCCGTGCAGTGTGATTTAGAGAATTTAACGGATATTCCAGACGAGCAGTATGCGGAACGCGAGGAGTTCGAGAGCAGGTACTTTCGGCTGATCGCGCGCGCTCGGGAGCAGCTGCTGGCGCCGCCGGCCGCCCCTGCGGGCAGCGACCGCTCGGAGACAGGTTCTTGTTGTACTGCATTTGGAGGTGGGCCGAAACTAAAGTTACCTACTACTAATCTGCCGACCTTTTCGGGTCACTATCATGACTGGCTGGAGTTTCGGGACACATTCAGTAGTCTCATTCACTCAGATAACTCAATACCTAAAGTAAATAAATTCCATTATTTACGGGCAGCTGTAAAAGATAGTGCCGCTGTAGTTATACAATCTTTGGAATTTTCTAGTGATAATTATCAAGTAGCGTGGGACCTTCTTTGCGATCGTTATAATAATAAAAGGTCATTAGTGAACAATCACATACAAGCTATTTTTAATTTGGAACAATTATCAAAGGAATCATCTAGATCATTACGTAACTTAATTGATACAGTCAATAGAAACCTTAGGGCACTTAAAACACTTAACCTCCCAACTGAGCACTGGGATGTACTTATTATACAAATTGTTTCTAACAAACTGGATACGATTACGAGTAACAAGTGGGAATCTTATCGTAACAAATTAAAAGACTTGCCTACGCTTACAATGTTTAACGATTTTCTTAAGGATCGTGCCGATTTGTTAGAAACAAAGGAAAGTGGTCACTCCAAACGCAGATCAAGTGATACAACCCATGTTCGCCACAAAACGTTTGTAGCAAATTCCTATTCACCCCCTACTCGCAAGTTTGTTTGTCCATATTGCAAACATAACCATGCACTTTATCTGTGTCAAAAATTTAAATTATTATCCATAGAATCTCGAGTAGACAAAGCTAAATCACTTAAACTGTGTTTGAACTGTTTACGCCAAGGTCATAGTGAAAATGCATGCAGGCTGAACCCATGTCGCTCGTGTGGTTTGCAGCGCAACAGCTTGTTACATGAACACAAAGTTCCTTCGGCACCTGTGCCTTCAACAAGTGACGTCACTCTGCACTCGTTGCCGCAGCCTGACATTCGAGATCAACTTATTAGTAATTCTTCGGACATTACAATGTCGACAGTTCATGATAACTGCATCTTACTATCTACGGTTTTAATTCAAGTGGCAGATCACAGCGGTGAAATACATATAATTCGTGCTCTGCTTGATAACGGCAGCACGTCCAGTTTCATTACCGAGGGCCTTAGCGCCAAACTTAAATTGCCGACCTCTTCAACTTCAACTATAGTTGAAGGGTTAAATTCACAGTCATCGCGTTTATCGAAGCGCTGCAACGTTCTTATCTCGTCACTGTCAAATGCTTATAGCGACAAAGTCCTCTGTCATGTCGTTCCTCGCATCACTCAACTCTTGCCTCTTACCAGAGTTGACTATGAGTCATTAAATATACCTCCTCATATAACATTAGCGGATCCCACATTCCACATACCTTCCCCAGTCGATATGCTTCTTGGAGCTGACATATTCTGGACGATTCTTGGTTCTCAAAATATATCTTTAGGAAAAAACAAACCCACCTTAAGTAAAACCAAACTGGGTTTCTTAATTTCAGGCCCAGTACAAAGTCAACAGTCAATAAACTTAAATACAGTCCATTGCAATCACCTGACTTTAAAAAATAATGATGAACAATTACATGAACAATTATCACAATTCTTTGAATTAGAATCAGTCGCATCACGTAAACAAATATCCAGGGAGGAGCAAGAATGTGAAGAGAGCTTCATAAATAATACCACGAGGCTGCCTGATGGGCGTTTCGAAGTGATAATTCCATTAAAGGAATCACCTGATAAACTGGGTGATTCCTATGAACAAGCTCTGTCCAGATTCTTGTCCCTGGAGCGTAGATTCAAACGGGAACCGCATTTTAAGGAGCAATATTGCAATTTTATCAAAGAGTATATTTCGCTTAATCATATGTCGTTAAATGACAACCCTAAAAATGATGCTCATTCTTATATTTTACCCCACCACGGAGTCTTACGTGACTCCAGTCTGACCACAAAATTAAGGGTCGTATTCGATGCTTCTGCAGTGACGACATCTGGCATGTCATTTAATAATTTGCAAATGGTGGGTCCGACGGTGCAAAACGACCTAGTTAGTATCCTAATTAGGATGCGCCAGCATAAATTTATCGTCACTGCAGACGCTGAAAAAATGTACCGAATGGTCAATGTCAAAGAGACACAGCGACCGCTTCAACAAATTTTATGGCGGTTCGAACCTCATGAGCAATTGAGACAGTACAAGTTGAATACGGTCACGTATGGTACTGCATCCGCGCCTTATCTCGCGACCAGGTGTCTGACTGAACTCGGCCACCAGTGTGCCGATCCAGTAGTCTCGGAAGTCATCATAAATGATTTTTACGTCGATGACCTGATTACTGGGGCTGCTACCGAAGCTGACCTCGTACATACTTCTAAGGGTGTAATAAAACAACTAGAAAGTGGTAAATTTCATTTACGCAAATTTCATTCCAACAGTGCTCACGTTGTTACGGAAATAGTCGGTGAAGGTATCAGTGATGACCTACTTAACTTATGTAATAACGAATACTCTAAAACGTTAGGACTGCTTTGGTCATCTAAACAAGATACCTTATTGTTTTCAATCAATACTTATGAAGACAAACACGTTAGTAAACGCACTATTTTGTCAATGATGTCTCAAATATTTGACCCATTAGGCTTAATAAACCCATGTATACTTTTAGCAAAAATAATCTTACAGAAACTATGGTCTTCAAGAATAACGTGGGATGAATCTGTCCCGACAGAAGTCAAAAACATGTGGTCTAAATTTATAACGTCATTACGTCAAATAAATAATATTCGAATTCCTAGATACATGTTAAATGATTGTCCCTTATCAATCGAGCTTCACACGTTTAGTGACGCATCGACGCAAGCTTATTCTACATGCGTGTATATAAAATGTACTAATGTCAATAATGTATCTGTTCATTTAGTCGCGGCAAAAAGCAGAGTTGCTCCCCTGAAGGCCATGACTGTGCCTAGGTTAGAGCTGTGTGGAGCTCTGCTCGCTGTGCGACTGGCAGATAAAGTGAAGTCGTCACTCAGACTGCAGATAACGAGCTGTACTTACTGGTGCGACTCCACGATCGTACTAGGGTGGATACGTTCACCCAAAGCTCATTTGCTTAAGCCTTTTGTGTTCAACAGAATCAGTGAAATATCTGAAACAACTGACTCATGTAAGTGGCGCTACGTACCCACCAAAGACAATCCGGCTGACATCGGGTCACGTGGGGCCGATGCCCAACACTTAGAAAATAGTAGCTTATGGTGGTCAGGGCCACCGTTTCTTCTTCACGACGAACCGTCCTGGCCTAAACAACCTTCACGTATGATCGAAGCTGAATTACCGGAATTTAAAGTCAACTGTAATTTGAGCGCTGATTTCACTGATCATGTTACCTATTATTCTGATTTTATAAAAAGATATTCTAATCTTAGCAAGTTACAACGCGTGATTATGTATGTACATAGATTCATTTATAACCGTACTAACCCCCTAAACAAACGCACAGGTTTCTTCAAAATTAATGAACTAAATTCTTCTTTAAATTCATTGTGCAAGTTTGCTCAACTTGAAGTTTTTCATTCAGAATATAACCTATTAAAAAATAATAAACAACTGTCTGCCAATAACAAATTGCTCCAATTAAATCCATTTTTAAACACAAATGACGCTTTGTTACGAGTCGGTGGGAGACTTAATAACTCATTTTATAATTATAATACCAAACATCCTATACTTCTAGACTCGCGCCATCATATTTCTACATTAATAGTTAGACACTATCATATCATATTATTGCATGCTCCACCTCAATTGTTACTAGCCACACTACGTCACAAATTTTGGATCATCAATGGTCGAAATCTCGCTAGAAAGATTGTCAAACAATGCACTAAATGCTGCCGTTTCTCAGGCAAAAGCATTCAGCCGATTATGGGCAACCTCCCTTCCTATCGCCTGCACGCGGACTTTTTGTTTGCCAATACAGCTGTAGATTACGCCGGTCCAGTCATGATACTAAACCGAAAGGGCAGAGGTAGCAACTTAATAAAGTCATACCTTTGTATATTTGTGTGTCTGGCCATAAAAGCGATTCATATAGAACTTGTCACCGATCTAAGCAGTACAACTTTTTTAGCTGCATTAGACAGGTTCATTGCCCGCAGAGGGAAACCACAAAACATATACTCTGATAACGGCACATGTTTCGTCGGTGCATGTAATGAGTTGTCTAGATTTTTAAAGTCATATTCCAATGACATCAGTTCATATGCAACTAAATTATTTATAAATTTCAAATTTTCACCAGCATACAGCCCACACTTCAACGGATTAGTTGAGGGTTCCGTAAAATCTGTGAAATATCACTTAAAAAGAGTTTTAGGTTTAGCTAACTTAACGTACGAAGAATTGAATACAGTTCTTACACAGATCGAGGCAATCTTGAATTCCAGGCCTCTCACTCCATTATCCTCCGACCCTTCTGATCTCACAGCTCTCACCCCCTCTCATTTTCTTATTGGACGAACTCTAACAGTTTTACCTTCTCCTCAGGACAAAGACCCTGCGGTGATACCAATTCTCACCCGATACATGAGAATTCAACAGTTAAAAACCCATTTCTGGAAACGTTACTACACAGAATATATTACAGAACTCCAGAAACGACAGAAATGGCGCAAGCAAGGAGAACAACTCCAACTCGGGGAAATGGTGCTGATGAAAGATGACCGGCTGCCTCCCAACCGATGGCTGCTGGGGCGCGTGACGCGCCTATTCCCCGGCTCCGACGGCGTGTCCCGCGTGGCCGACGTACTGACCACTTCGGGGACCTTCCGACGAGCTTTCAACCGGCTGTGCCCGCTTCCAGTCAACACGAACTGCGTTCCTGGGGCGGCAACATGTTGACGCCTTGCATGTGTGCGCTTAGCAACCCGTCACGCACACACGCGCACGACAGACATACAGCGAGCCGCTGGCTGCGCCGGCGGCGACCACTCGCCCATAGACCTCTGAACTACCACCACGTACTTTTACTCGGTTATTAAACCATTTTTTTATATTCAAAGAAGTCTTTTTTACTGGCTACTGTTCCCTCCGTCTCACTACGTGAAGCAAAGTACCGGCGTTACCACATGCTTTCCCCTATGCGATAGCTCTTACAACATCTTTCGCGCGTCCTTATAATGTTCTTTTGTGCTAGTCTCATCGACTTTACCCGAACCTGTAACAGTTTTTAAGACTTTTGCACCGTGCCCCTGCGTATGAGATGTCCGAAAAGAGCAGTTGGTCTGGTTTGTCGATTTTCGAAAATCACTAACTTCGACCTAAGTGTTTAAATTATGTGGGACGTGGACAAGACAAATTTGTTTACAAAGAGAGACTTTTGCAAACACGCGGGATTTAACTTTCTCCAAAGGAACTGTGGTTGGCCCCTGTAACTCTACATACAGGATTAAGATATTAAAAACGTTATTGAAAAAATCGTCTTACCTGACTGGTCTATCGATGGGTCCAAGGATAGAGAGCGGCTGGGAGGGGGCGGAGGGCGCAGGGGGCAGGTACATCACGTGCCCCCCCCACGACAAGTATGATGTGCCGGGTCGCCACGGGATTGACTCGTCCTGGATGGATCAAATCAGGTCGGTTATTACATACATACATACATTTAAATCACGCCTGTTTCCCAGAGGGGTAGGCAGAGACCACTTTTTTCCATTTGCTACGATCCTGACAAATTTCCCTCGCTTCTTCCACATTCATACATCGAGTCATGCACGCACGTCGGTGATTCGGCCCTTTTCCAGCATTTCTCGGTTATTATACTTTACAATATAACCTAACCCGTGTCGCTTATGGTATAGTTCAGTTAACTACTTACTGATTAAAAAATCCGGCCTAAAGCTAAATAAATGGAATAGCTAGGATCAGAGTTTTACAAACGCAATTTGAAAAGACCATAGATGTGTTTAGGTCATGGATTCATCTTCTAAATATATCCTTCTTCACAAAATTTAAAACAAAGTCGCTTTCCGCGTCTGTCTGTATTTCTGTTCTGTCTGTATATCCACTAACTCCTAAACCACGAACCAGAATTTGATGCGGTTTTCACCATCAGTTTAATAACTCAGAGAAGGTTTTTATTTATAACAAACTCTGATTCAAACTAACATAAACCGAAAAGAAGCGAGGGCGGGTCGCTAGTAATCTATAAAAATAATAATCTAATCTGCTAAAAATAATAAACCAGCTTACCTTTTCCGAAGGCGTAGAATTCTCCTCTTTGATATCATCCTCAGAAGCCTTTGCTCTCGCCGGCGGCTGGTACAGCAATGGATTGCTCAGCGAATTCGGAGCTGACTTGGTGAGGAACCAGTTCTGTTCAGGCTCCTGCAGCATGGGCTCGTGCTCCAAGTCGAACCTTCGAGAACCCAGCGCAGCACCTAGCGCCCCGGACACTGATTTCCTAAGTTTCTGGAGACTGTTGAACCCTTGCTGCAGTTGTTTACCCTGAAAGCATTCGTAGAAGCACGACATCCCTTTAAACTACGGGGGATTGGAGCTGTTCCTATGGCATGATGAGCTGATGAGGAATAAAGGTGAACTTGTCAAGGAAGTGTAATGAAATAAGTAAGATATTTATAAGAATCAAGATCTGATAAAGTAATTTGTATCTACCTTATAAGACATACGAGTATGGAAAGGATAATACCTACATGAAAAAAAGGATGACATAATGAATGAAAGTTTTAAGAAGACCCGATAAAGTGAGAAATGAATCAGTAAATTAATGAATGATAATTAAAAAAAAGATGATACACATACCAATGATAAAAAGTTAGTAGTGATTAAAGAAGAGTAAATAGAAGTAGTTAATGTTAAAGATGCCTTTACTCCTCCTCAGCAGGACACACGGGAGTTTAGGTTAACTTTAGGTCAAAAATTAGTTAGGTTAGTTAATGTTAGTGACAATTTGGAAAAATTTAACATTTAATATATCCATGATGGTTAAGTTATCAGACAAGTGATAAATATCTTCAGGCAACTGAATTCTTCTCAAATTCTCTGTCATCAACAAACTCACGTAGCATTTATAGCAGCTATTAAATCACCATCATCTGAAACATGACCATCTTGGATCATAACCTAACGTCCCGCGCTCTCCTCTCACCGCTCCCCTCACCTTGTCCTGAGCGTCCCTCGGGAGGGACAGGCTGAAGGGCTGCGCTCCCGGACTGTACGTGGCGACACCTATGGGGCTGTGCAGGTGTAGGGCTCCGCCTACGCCGTCGGAACTGCTGTCGCCCAAATCCTGTTGGGGTGTCCACGCGGGAGTCGTATCTGTGGCCTGATGAAGATAGCATTGGGTGAGGAGAATGGAATAGGAAACTGATTTTTTCAATGGAGTTGGAGTTGTAAAGTGAAGAAGAAGAAGTTTCTTTGGTTTGTTTCTGTTATCTCGACCGCAATTTATTGAAATTTGCTTACATTCCGCGAAGGCGACTCGATCCTCTGGTCACTATGCGCGTGATCGCCCGAGATGCCTGAGTCGCCAGATTTATCCGCCGACTGCTCTGACCGCGGCGAGGACTCCGCTGATATGTCGGCTGACACTTTCGTCTCCACTGCTAGCGGTTGAGTCTCTGGTGGAAGTAATACTACATTAACAAATTGACAGTCATGTATGTTGACCATCATCATCATCATCATCATCATCATCATCATCATCATCATCATCATCATCATCATCATCATCATCATCATCATCATCATCATCATCATCATCATCATCATCATCATCATCATCATCATCATCATCATCATCGTCATCATCATCATCGACTTTAATAACATTATAGTATTTGCGATGGATCAACCCACTTGCACAAATCTAAACGTTACCCGAAGCGAGATGAGCGTCGAGACTGGCGAGCTGCCTCCAGGCAGCAGCAGGCGAGAAGCGTGGCACAACGCGCTGCTTCTTAGGCAGCGTGGGTCGCAGGCGCAGCGCAATGCCTAGAGATCCGTCCGAGTCCGACGCATCTGATGACAGCGCCGACTCCGACGACACTGGAAACAGTTTTTGTTATAAGTATGACTAGTGGCAATGTCTGACGAGGGATTAGAGTCTGACGTCTGTCTAGTAATTAGTCTCACGTCTGGCTAGTAAGTAGAGTCTGACAGAGTCTGACGTCTGACTAGTAATTAGAGTCTAATGTTGGACTAGTGAATATAGAGTCCGACGGATACTGACGTCTGACTAGTAATTAGAGTCTCACATTTGACTAGTAAGTAGAGTCTGACAGAGTCTGACGTCTGTCTAGTAATTAGAGTCTCACGGCTGACTAGTAAGTATAGAGTCTGACAGAGTCTAACGTCTGACTAGTAATTAGAGTCTCACGGCTGACTAGTAAGTAGAGTCTGACAGAGTCTGACGTCTGTCTAGTACATAATTAGAGTCTCACGGCTGACTATTAAGTAGAGTCTGACTAGTAATTAGAGTCTAATGATGGACTAGTGAATGTAGAGTCCGACGGATACTGACGTCTGACTAGTAATTAGTCTTATCGAGTCTAACGTCTGAATAGTAATTAGAGCCTATCGTCTGACTAGTATGCAAAGTGTTTCCATACACAGTATACAAACACGTTATTGTACAAAACACATACATTCTAATACAATATTTTCAAAATAGGAATGTACAAAGAGAACAAAATGTTCAAGTCTGACGGAGTTTGACGTCTGAGTATTGATAAGATGCTGATGAAGTATAACGTTTATAGAGTGATTGTAGTCAGACTAATAATGATTAGAGTGACACTGATTTAATTTCGGTTTTCTCAATTACTAAATGAATTAATAGTATTTATTGAATAATGAGCATTCACTTGTGTTTTTTGGGCCGGCAGGTTCCGAAATAAAGGTGAATTTAAATGACTGTCAGGAAACTTACAGTTTTTAACTTTACAGTCCTCTTTCAACTTGGCATTGAACTTGTCGAACTCGGCATCTTCCTCATGGTACCCCAGCAGCTTCTGCTCGATGGCGTGGAAGTTGCTGATCTCCTCGATGATGGGGCTGCCCAGACCTGGGAAGTCCTTCAGATGGTCCTGGTACTCCGTGTGCTTGCTCTCGATCATACCAAAGTAGAACTGCTTGGAGGGTGCTATTTTTTGCCTGGAACAGATTCATTATCTTTTTATATTGTATTTTTGTATCGTTACAATAAATGGAACGGAGAATTATGTATATGTACATTAATGATGATTGATAATAAGGATAAAGGTAAATCTAGAATTTATTAAAATTAAACATCTGAACGTACAACGTAAACGTACGTGAAACATGATGTGATCAATGTAAGAGATTTTGATCGCGTAAAATAAATGAGTAAAACAAGAAATAACATAATTTTTTCAATCCAAACTTTGTAGATCTTACATTCAGAAATTTAGTTACTGTACAAACCTGATGTTATTGCTTTGATACATCAATTGCTGCTACTTATTACATCTAACCCTGCAATATTTATGGAGTGAAAAATTTGTAGTAACTTACTTCTCCTGTGAAACATGATGCACTGGCGTAATTTTCCTTGTTGGAGAATGTTCTGGAGTGGATTCCTTTCCGGACGCCTGCCCTCTATCAGGTATCGTTCTTCCCTTATCTTTGTTGTTTAGTTTATCTCCATTCACTACATTCGGTTTACAATTAAACTTATTCTGCGTTGCTGTTGGCTTCATTTTACTTTCATTTACTCTGTTCAGCGGTCTCCTGCTAACAGCTGTTTTCGCTTCTGGTTTGCTTAAGTTCGTTTTAAGACTAGACTCTTTGACTTTGCTCGGTATTTTCGTTGGGTTTGGTTTCTGTGTCGTTTTGATCTGACTAGGTTTATTTTCACTTACATTAATTTTAGTCCCTAATTCGTGCCTTATTCTACTTGTAGCCTTTTTCAATTCCACTTGAAATTCATCTTTTTCTTCACTATTTTTAGTTAATAGTGAAGGAAGAGATTTTCTCAAAGGCTGACTCGCATCGAGTCTGCTTCCTTTTAACTGTTCTCCTAAAGCTTTCATCCTGCTCTCGTGTGTAGTTTTCGGAGATTCGCTATCTCGTTCGCTCGAGACTAGCGTGTCAAAAGTCTTTTCTCTCCTTAATACAGGGGGTTCCGTATCCACCTTTTTAAATCGTTCTGAATGTCGGAAATTCCTATTTAGTAAAGGTGTTTTCCACGCTTCACTGTCATTTGTTTTCGATGTTTTCGCTCTGCATCCACTTACTCGGTCTGTTCTCTTTCTAAAGTCTTGTTTGGCTTGTAATAAGTGTTCTTCTCTCTTTAAAGACGCTGTACTCTGAATCATATCATGAGTATCAGGGTATTTGAAATGCTGTTCCTTGTCCTTGCATGGTGACCTGTATCGCCGCTCGAAGGATGGGTCACTGTCTAAAGATTTGTAGTCAGTGTAGGTGCTCCGTGTGTTTGGGTCATGCCCGAGTTTCTTCGTCTCGTGCCTCGTCCTGAAGAGGCGGAGCTTCCTCTGGGGTTCTGGTTTCGCGTTCCCTTCGCTGGAATCTGGCGACGAACCCTCATGGCGCTGGAAAGGACAAACATGGTTTAAAAACAACTTTAGAATTTGCTGATGAATATTAATTTTATCTACGAATACATTGTCTTGAGTGTAGTGTGAACTCCAAGGAGTTCACACTAATTATAATTCTGTGCATAACCTTTACTTGATATAGATAGACTTGTATCTTCACGAACTATTTATTAATCTGATGATTGTTTTCGTAGTTTTTCACAGATTTTTGGTTGACTTGATACTTGGACATGACAAAAAATAAAAAAGCGATAAATATGCTATCTATTCATGTCTATTGTAACGGGGTGGTATACTTACATCATGGGTAGGTGGTGGTGGTGCCCGGTACTTCTTCCTGAAGTGCTTGTTGCACCTTGGCTTTGGAGGTTCCTCCTCTACGCGAAGGTCTGGCTCGGAGCCGAACCTCTTATTTATGCTTCCATCTGGAATAAAATAAAATATTTGCTAATTCCACTGCTCAAGATTCATTGAGTAATTGACTGGTGAAAATTACAGTTAATTAATTTATTATATCACCAGTCTTTCTCAAAAGGGTGGAGGACTCTTCAAAATACGCAAGGTATAGAAAAAGGGGTTTCTGATTCATACCATGCCATCGTAAGTGGAGGCCTCGATTAATTAGTGGTAGAGTAGTAATCAACTGTGACAGTTATTTTGTCTTACAGAGAGCGAATTATATAATTACTTCAGAGGACCCAGACAAGATGCATTACGCTACCTTTCGTTTCTATTCGTTTAATTTTTAAACCAAACGCGTCACGTGATGTGCCACATCACGTGACTTTTCGTATCACGTCATCTACCAGTGACGCGATTGGTTTAAAAACTAAACGAAGAGAAACGCTAGCTAGCATAGTGCACCTTGTCTGGACCCTCAGGGCTGCTATATTCTTCATTCTGATCAAAATACACGCACACACGTCACAGTGCTTGTGTGTCTACATGCTTACACATACGTATGCCAAGGCAAAGCTGAAGCGATTTAGTAATAACTGTTCAAGCCATATGCACTTACTGTCATTATGCCTAAGGTCGAGGTTGGTGTAGGAGCGGTGCAGCGGGTCCCGCTCGCGCGCCCGCAGCTCGCTGTCGCTTGAGCCACCAGCTGAGCGGGAGCGGTATGCGCTGGAGTGCTGGAAAAAAATGATTTACTATTTAAGCTGTTCTGCTTTGTATTTTTACAGTTCCGGGAAAACTTTGTTCAAGCTTTTTTTATGAATTCAATAAAGTATTTAAAATGAAATTAATCACATCAGTATGGCTATATATCTGAGTAGCATTATATATGTACGTAAGCTAAAGACTAATCAACGGAGGGAGTGTAGCGATACTTGCGACATCTCGTGACAACCATCTACGCATAGCGCGTCAAGAACAGGTAGTGCAACCAACTCTGAATACGTGATCATCGCGCTATCGAAGTATTTCCAGTTCTGCTGTTACAGACAACTTCATCTGAGGACCTTGACCTTCCCCCCCAAACATAACTCTTGCCTGGAGAAACTCATAAATAACATCCCAGTAAAGTAAAAGAGTTCTTACCACATGTCCGTGTGGTGTCCGCGCAGTCTCCGGTACGAGAGAAGCGGGTCGGCGGCCGCTGATCGTGCCGCCAGAGTGCAAGATGACGCCGTTGTCCGTGCTGCGCAGGCGCGGGGACTCAGTGAGAGACGGGAGCACCTGGAATTGGTGACGAGGTTAGGTTAGGTGATGAGGTGTACATCGGTTTATAGCAAACTAGCTTCTGCTCGCTTTGTCTGTGTAGTATGTTAATTATTGTTATTTCCACGGAAACGTTTAAAGTTTTCGGGATGAAAAGTAGCCGATCTGTTAAATTGCATTCCATTCCAAACTTGACCTACTTAAATCAGTCCAATCGATGCAGCGTAAAGGAGTATCAAACTAACACACACACACACACACACACACACACACACACAAACTTCGCCATTCCGTCGAGAACGATGTGTCTCTGACTTTAACATAAAGACGGAAAGAGACGCTGACATTAATAAACGGCGAATTCCGGATAAAGGCTAAAAGATGGATAAACTAACTGACCTGCGGCCCTAATGCACTCAGAATATCAATCAACTTCAAAGCGGAACAATTGTTTTCATTTTGAAAGCAGGCTCGCCTTCGGTCTGTAAAAACGAAAACGATTGCGATTGCGAGTGCGTTAGGCAATAAGCCTGCAGAGGCCCTTGCCAAGGTACATTACGCTAACTAACGTTTCTATTCGTTTCGTTTTTAAACCAATCGCGTCACCTGTAGATGACATGATATAAAAAGTCACGTGATCTACCAGTGACGCGATTGGCTTATTCTGGTGTTATACACACCTTTGGCGCATGCCGCATTGGTTCGTGGGGCAGCGTGTGCGCACGACGCGCGCGCGTCGGCGGCGCGCCCGCCTGCTGGCTGCCCGCTTGCCCCATGGGGCCGCTACCCGCTCACGCGCATCTGGAATCAAACAGAAACAAATGTTAATATTTGACTTTCGAAAATACATTGTGTTAGTGGTAAGTAGTCAGTGAAAAAATGGGCTAAGCCTGGTGATCATGTTCAAATTGGAGGATACGGAAATTTGATTTAGGACCTAGATCTAGGGTATACAGATTGCTAAGATGAGAGTAGAACAAGTGCTTTTGCAGAAGTTTTTGTTTTTTTCCATACAAAGTGTCCCAGGGGACACTTAGTATGAGAAATACCTACTACAAATCGGTTTAAAAACTTCGCTGATTAGTAATGATTCTAATTATGTAAGATAAGACTGAAAAACTTATGAAATTAATGATTTGTCGTGACATGGACATAAGGGAAAATTACAAAAATTCAGATTAAAATAATCAATATCTCCGAAACTAGTAAAAATAACATACAAATCGATATATCGGGTTAAATCGATAGCTATTAGCTGCTCTATCAGGCCTAGGTGGATTCGCGTCAGTTTCTGGGACTCCCTGTATATAGATATAAACATACGCTTATGATTCGTTCTCCTCAAAATCAGTAGCAACTCACACAAAACGCTACAATTTGTCATTGACATTAAAACGCACAAGGATGAGAACAAACATGGACATTATTGCCCGTGTTTGCCGACGCGATGTGAACAGCTGGTCGCGCTGCGCAGAAGCATAATTTGTCATGATAAATTTCAATGCTAATATCAAGTCACGTAGCTATGCGATTATACTAATTGTAGATCTTGTAGATCTTTGAGTTCTGCTGTGGTATTTTCTTAAGTAACTTGGTGGTGGAACTAGCGAGCATAAATTGACGTATCAGTAGGTTTAAACTACATGCTTGTACGTGTTTCGTTTCGACCTTGGTATTACTTTGATACAGTTCAACGTCATATGTACTTAACACGGTATAAAGCTTACGAGTTCAGGGTTTGTTCAACATGCACACAGGTCTCTTGATGGAATGTGGGATCTAAGACGCATCAGCTGAAAAACCTTTTATTGGATAATCTATTATACTCCGTGGATGAATATGGAACTGGAAATGTAAATTTATTTTATTATTGTGTTGACTTTATTAATTGTTGTACATTATAATATATTATAATATAAATGTGATTTCCTAAATAGACATGTAAGTATATTATTGTGTCTTGTTGCAGTGCCCTTGCAGGGTTTATGTTGAAGCTACCTACTGTATTTTTAAGATCTCATTGTACAACATTAAATGAATATAACTATAAATGAATATGACTATGACTATAACTATACTCTTGCCAATAGAGTCGAGTGCATATCATTTGTATCTCTTCGGTTGCGTAGCTACTTCTGTTTCTGACTGTACATCACACGAATTATGGTATGTCATTAAAAGGGTATTTATGATCGATGTTAAAAGTCTAATCCTTATTTATTTACTTAAATAAGCTTCGGACTAACTATAATAAGAAACATGTTTTGTTACGCAACGTACTACATTGGCACATTTATAATTTGTTTAACGGGATCGGTGAAATGACTACGAGTAGCATAGAGACTCAATCCATTTTGTTCCTTAGGATCGGCGGCGCATTTGCAACCTTAAGATTGCAGTCTTGAGATTGCAAAGGCTTAATGTTTAGTTTAGTTTAGTTTATCAAAAAATACGAAATTACATTGAGAACGTCAAACATTTTTTTTTTTTTTTTTGTTGCATAGAGAAGACAAACGAGCACACATGCCACCTGATGGTAAGTGGAAACTGTGACCCATAGACATTCGCATTCACAAGACTGCAATGCAATCCTAAGACTGCAAATGCGTTGCCAACCCTGAGGACTAAGATGGAATGCCTCTATGCCAGTGATTTCACCGGCTGTCTTATCCCCAAACCGGAACACAACTAAATACTAATAATCAAAGAATACAAAAATAAATAATAATTATAACAACAACCATTACACATCTAATAAAATGGTCACTCATCCGATGTCAATATAACTGATGAAATTTAATAATATAAGGCTAACAGATTTTATTTACACTTGTAACGCAAAAAACTCTTCTAAATTATAAAAACATTTAGACATCAAAAAACTCCTTAATTTACAACAAAATATGGACTCTTTTGTTATGTTTTTGATTGTAAGAGGTATTTTATTGTAAATACGTCGTGTCTTGATCATTTTGAGCATTTTATTCTGCTTAGATACTATGATGCTGACTGTACCTTAACAGCATGTATGCATGTATGTAAAACAAAACGCGGTAATTCTTAAGAGTTGCATTCTTACTAGTTTAAAGTAGGTAAATGCATTTATAACTATAATTTAAGCTAACCCCGAGGTTTTACCACAGATCCTTAACATTGAGATGTCTATACATCTCCGGTCAAATTACCTTTGTTTTGTTTAATTTCAAACGAACCCTGGAACCCTTTGGTTGTTTTCTAAAGAGAAAAGTATTTTATTTTTTGGAATCAATAGAGCTCCTTTTGATAAACTTTAATATAAGAATAATATTAAATTCTTCGCATCAGTATTTAGTGAAAAGAGATGCGCTGAATAGTGGTTTCACCGAATAGCCGAATACCGAATACTATTCGGTTTAACCTTTACCGAACCGGATATTTGACCGAATTATTCGGTTTAAAAATTCATTGTTTTGACGCGTAAATAGGATCTAACATGTACGCTACGTGTCGCTGCTGGTTAGATGACGAGCGAGCCGTACCTCACCGCCTGCCACCACGCGCACTGCGCTGTCACTAGCCTTCAAAATATCGCACGATTGCTTTATTTAAGCTAATAAGCTTTACTTATTCAACACATTCTTCATAGGATTTCTTTGACTTATAATATAACATAAATCTTCCACAACAAGTTTTGTCTTTTAGTTCTATACCATGTCGTGTAGCCAAAAAAATTTAAATATTCCAAGCGAATATATTCGTTACCAAAACCGAATAATTCGGCCGAATACAAATAGTGAAAAAGATGCCGAATACGCCGAATACCGAATACGATTCGATTATTCGGCGCATCTCTAATAATGAATGACGACAAGTCTAATATCCTACTAAAACCCCCAGTTTTATTAATATTATGAGTAGAAAGTTGAGTTATGGCAGATTAAAAATAACTACGTACGTTTCGTGTGCCTTAATGGTGGTTAAGAATGGGATGGTATTATGTACATATTATGTTAATTTTAATGTTGTTATTAAGTTGAGTGAGGTCAAGGTTTCTAGAAATATTTTCTTGTGTTCAATACAAGGAGAGAGGTGATCGGCCGGCAGGCTTGAATAGGGAATATTCATGTATTTTTTGACATCTACACTAATATTATAAAGAGGAATGATTTGTATTTTTGTGTGTGTGCATGTTTGTAATGAATAAACTCAAAACCTACTGTGCCGATTTCAAAAATTCTTTCACCATTGGAAAGCTACATTCACTTTGAGTGACACAGGTTATGTTTTATTTTTCTGCGTTGATGATTCATGTGGAAAACAGATTAGGAAAATCGTTTTTGGAATAGCTATACAAATAACCAAGACATAAGATTTATTCCTATGTATTTCTGGCAAAACAGAATTTAACATGGAGTTTATATGGCCGATGTCACAGTGCATATCGGATCTCTTTATCAAATCGCTGTTTAATTTAATTACTCTTTTAAAATGCATAATATATATCCTCCGTATTTCATGGCCGATTTTAATTTTAATTTCACTTCTGTTTGATTTAAAGATGCATGCATAGTCCCTATTTGTTTGTATATTGCGGTTTCTCATTTTGGGGTGTTATTCTCTCAAAAAAGTCGCACGAACGAGCGAAATCCGCAGTTTAAGTAGTCCCGTCAGAGCGGACAAAACACATTTTAGCGCGTGCATTTTAAATTTGGCAGCATGACTTCTGTCGATAAGATCGAAGGTATAAATAAGGCTGCCTACGCGACATGGGTCGCGGTCAGTTTACCACACGCAGAGAAATCGGTGACAAACAGAAGGTACTGAATTAAATAGTTAAATTAGGTTACAACATTTCTAGTTTGAAATACTCGATCCTTGTTATCTCTACAACTAATTATTAATTCCTACTAGTCGTATGTTACATTATACTATTTGATTAATGTAGCTCACAATAAAATATTTTAGAACTAAAACACCAATAATTATTGCATCATAAACAATAATTATGTTAATATGTATATAATGTATTGTATTTAATAAGAAACAGGGATTCGCAGTTACTAAATGATCTAGTTCTGGTTAATGATTTACAATGTAACTGGTTTACTACGAGTGTGTCTGTAATCAAAACAATAATCTTGTTACTACAACTACGTTATAGTTTGCAGTACATATCGTTCTAAGTTTCATGTAATATTCGTTTAGTTTGGTTTACTTTTTATATAGTGTAATAGCTTAACGAGAATATTATAGTAATAACCACTCCGGAAACAGTAAACGGTACAATGTATGTATTACTCCGTGCTATTCTGTTAGCTATTTTAAAATATTGAAAATAATAATGTTACAGTAACAATCGAGGTGGTATTCATAGCAAAATATCTTGTTCTGTTTATTTAAAACAGTGTTTTTGTAAACAAACTCCCGCGCTCTCCTCCGCGGCGGGGGTGGGGCGGGACGCGGGGCGAGGAGACGCGTCGCCGGCGTCGGCCCGGTCGGCCATGCCATTGCCATGTGAGTTTTGGACTTCGCGCTGTACGCAAGCTCTATAATAATTAGTTCATCAAATAATTGTTTTTGTGTAAGTGAGTGCCTACCTATTTCACAATTGTTTGACATGTCTAGTGACGACGATGAAGATATTGCAAAGTTATTGGAGCAGTGGGGTTTACCCCAATATATTAATACTTTTAAAGGTAAGTTGGTACCTACCAATATTTTAGTATAATTCCAATAAGCGATTTGATTGATGTTGTTTATCCCGGCTGTTTTCGGCCACGGCAAGTGTTTTATCTCCGGGTCTGTTGGCGTTTTCTTGTAGGGACTCGCATGTGGCTGATGCAATCTTGTTGGTATTCATAGTTATTATTCAATTTAAATAAGTAAGTGGATAGGTACCTACATGATTACTTTATAAGTTTACAGTAAAAAGTCTTGAAGTTATTTTTAGAATTTCATTATCTACCTATAGAAAGAAACGCGATGAATTGGTTGATAGGTACTTACTTACTTTCACACAGTTATCTCATCACATCATAATCGGTTTGGCAAACAGTTCACCAAATGTGTCAGCTCAGCTTCAAAACAGGCGAAATGGATAACTAGTCAATAGGCTTGTTTTATAAAACCTAGGTTACCAAGCCAAGTATTTGATTACCCCTAGATTAAAAACTATGCTTTTTGCGTTGAAACTTTCTTGTATGAGTGATTTTATATAATTTTTTTATGATTTTCAGAAAATGATATAACTATATTGACACTATCGATGCTAGACAGGAGTCTAGTTAAAGAACTAATCCCTTCAATTGGAGATCGAGCCAAATTTTTAAAAAACTTGGACAATTGGAACAAATTAACTAACCCAGAAGAATGCCTGGAAATACCATCTACCAGCAGCAGCTACAGCCCTGTAAGTATCTCCTATTTTAAATGCTTTTATTGGCTTCACCTGTAACTATGTATGTAAGTAATGTAAATAAATCATAGAAGTTGAATTTAGCCAAGTTATATTGTCCCATCGATTTGAAAATTTGCAAATGTATGTCATACTGTTAACAATACAAGAATTTGTTTTTATTGAGCTGATCTGATGATGGTACCAGGAGGTAGAGGCTGGAACTCTTCAACAGTTACTTAATAAACTTTTAGAGTTTAGGCTCATTTGGTTTATTTTTACGAGTATACCTATTTAAGTAGTGGGTAATGTTTATCATTCATGGGTAAATTTTATTTTGCAGGCCCCTGTTTTTGTAGATGTGCTTAATCCCAAACACAGACAAATAAAGAGTGTGAGCGAATTTTTAATCCCTCTAAATAGTAATACCTCAACCCCACTAAATGTTTCCGACTGTATACTGCCTTTCACTGTTGAGGATCAGGGTGCCACTAGTGAGGATCAGGGTGCCACTAGTGAGGATCAGGGTGCCACTAGTGAGGATTTGGTTATGACAATCTGTAATGAAGATGTATGCCCGGTAAGATGAATACTTATAAAGTAACTACTTGACCTAAAAATAAAACAAATACAAATGTTAGAACTAAATTAAATATATTCTGTCTTTAAAAAAAACTTTATCATAATTATCATCATAATTACCTACCTTATTATTTTTTTTGTGTATTTTTTAGCCGTTGAAGAATTTACTCTTAAAATCAAATGAAGGACAAGGCCTGCTAAATTTATATTCAGAACAAGGCAAATTATCTAATAACGGGCGAAGGAAAGTGTGCAATATAATAATAAAAGACCTGATGGAATCAGACCCAAATAAAAGAATAGACAGTTCTCTACTACTTACAAAAGCACAAGAAATAACAGAAGTATTCAAAAAGGAAAATATAAGTACATATTTCATTCCATACATTAATGATACTAAACTTAAAATAAAAAGATGTGCAAAGGGCAAATTATATGATTGTCTACAAAATAGGCGCCGCGAACTTAGGGAGGCTAAGGTTATCAAAAAGAAAAATTGCAGCAACATCGACAATAACAGCAACGAGCCACTAGAAGTCGATGAAGAAGGTAAGTTTTAAGTTACCTATCTAGGTTTTTTTAAATAGCTCATAGTGATGCCACTGGTAGGTGGTAGGCAGACAGGTTATCAATCAGCCCATGTAGTATGTAGGTACAGTCAAGGACAAAAATATGTATTCACTTTTTCACCTTATTGCGATGGTATAAGGTAAAAAGGGTATACATATTTTTGTCCTTGACTGTACTCTGGTAATGGGTATAATCTATATTAATAAAAGAAATTTGTGTTAGTTCCTTTGCTTATAACTCGAGAACGGCTGAACCGATTTTGATGAAATTTTGGTTGGTGGTAGCTGGCACCTTGAATTAAATGTACTGTACCTGACTGTCCAAAAAGGGCAGATAGGTAATGTTTTTGTGTTTCTTTTCTGATAAACCGCAGGTAACACCGCGGGGCGCAGCTAGTTTCAAATATTTAAAGATAGCATTTTCGCCCACATCTTTATTTTTATTTTTTTTATCATTTCATGTATCTTTCCAGAAGGTGGTACAGATGAAGATATCCGGTGGCTCCAAAACTGTACGGAACCCTGGCATTCAGTGGTAGAGAAGTGGCATAAAACGGCCAAAAATAGATTGAAGGAAATTGAAACTTCAGAAATTATGACCATTGATACATACATAAATAAATACCCAGTGTTAAAAACGCCACGTGGACATGAGCTTCTTACTGCAGATTTTCAGTTTTTATACCCATCCTCAGGACATAAATTATTTGAAATATTCCCAATAATAAAAACAAAAATTTTCAAATTGGCTCTGTCTAAAAGCCAAGTTCCTGAAGTAAAAGACATACTGGAACAGCTTCAGCTTCTAAACAAAGGTAAGAAAAACCTACTGGGTTTTATAATTAGTGTGTTAAATACAAAAATGTAAATGACTTACAATTTGTCTTCTTGTTTCTAATATATAATATAAAGAGGAAAGATTTGATTGTTTGTTTGTTTGTTTGCATTAAATAGCTCCATAACTACTTAACCGATTTGGATTAAATTTGATATGGTTTGGTTGGATGTGGTCCAAAATTGATAGTCTGCTGTCTGAGATCTTGGGAAGGACATAGGTTAGTTTATATCGTTCCAAAAAAATGCGAGCGAAGCCGCAGTCGAATGCTAGTAGGTATTACTTATGTAACGTCTTTAATTTTTATTAGATGATGAAAATTACGAAGAAATCCAGTCAATACTAGCATTTATGCTTTTGCCACTGCTCCTGGGCAACCCCACTCACAGAACAAAAAAACAAGTGTGGCGGCCATCCAAAGCCGAAGTCAAGGATGGCTTTATTACACACGTGCTGAGACCAATGGACGTGCAGGTTGCAATAGCCCAACGGCGTGAGAAATATTTAAAACACAAGTTAACGCTCCAACCGGTAATTGTGATTGTTGGTTCTTCTTACACGGACATACAAAAATACTATGTCGTAGTTAACGATTTATTTTTCGAAACGAATTCAATTTTAAAAACAGTGGATACCTGTTTTAAAATTTTCTACTCTCTGCACTGTCAATATCCGACAGAGAGTGTGTGCGTGTGGAACTTCATACAGCTAGGACTATACCAGTTAAAATCAAAATGGGACAAAACCTATAGCACTGTTAATGCTTTCATAACTGATCTGGACATTGAGCTTTAACTACTTAAAACAATACTTATTTAAAAAAACCACTTATAATGCCTAAATGTTTTGTATGTTCCGTATATTTGTCAACTTTCAAACAATTGTGCACTCACATAACATTATTTCACCAGAAACGGGGCTTACATTTAAATAATTACATTTGTCTGGAAAAAGATTGTAATAGGAATTTTTTTCTCTTTAATTCTTTTAAAAAGCATTTAAAGAGTCATGAAAACGAATCAAATTCCTTAGGTACTCATACCAATGACATGATATCGACAAGTAATTCGTTAAGTACAGTCCCTACAGTGACAAAAACAACTACTTCTGATATATATTCTATGGAAACTGATTCTTTAACTAACAGCTCGTGTAGTTTAAATATTGAACCTATGAAAAACATTCAATCAGTTACCAACCCTATAGCTAAGTTTGCTTCATCGTTATATGCCAATTCAGTTATACCGCTTAATGTGGTTCAAGAAATAATGGACAACTTAAGTAACAATATTATTAAACCTTTACTTGATCCTTCTTCAATGCATGATACCTTAAAAGAGGACTGTTACCAAACGACATATAACAGAATTGCATCTTTAAATGAGTCAATTAAAGATTTTGAATCAGAACATAAGAGGCTGGCTTACTTTAAACGTCTTGGTACATATATTGAGCCCCAGGAATATACTGTTGGACAACGACTAGAGACAAAATATGACAGTAATAATCATTGCAATGTTACTACAGTGAAAGCAACAGCAATGCATATTCCTCTAAACTTAGTACTTAAATTTTTTTTTGAAATGGATGGTGTATTGGAGGAAACGATGCAATTTTTTACAAAAAATCTAAATAGTAATGGTAATTTAGTCCAACATATAATAAAAGGGTCTGAATGGCAAAAAAAGCTTGCTTTACATGAAAAGAAAATTGTATTTCCTTTGTGTCTTTTTTTTGATGATTACGAAGTTGGTAACGCTTTAGGCAGTCATTCAGGCATACACAAACTTGGGGCTGTTTATATTAGTGTTATGTGTATTCCTCCCCATAAAATATCACATCTAGGTAATATATTTTTATCACTGTTGTTCCATTCTTCCGATCGACAAAAATTCGGGAATAATGTTATATTTGCCCCAGTTATATCAGATTTAAATAATTTACTAGTAAATGGAATCGAGGTTAATAATTCTGGAAGGAAAACTAAACTTTATTTTGAATTAGCTGTTATTATTGGAGATAACTTAGGTATACATACAATCACAGGATTTGCGGAATCGTTTTCATCCAACTATCCTTGCCGTATATGTAAGATTACTAAAGAAACTATGAGAAAGGCTTATGAATGTGATGAATCATTGCTACGTACAATGCCCCAGTATATGGCAGATGTAGAATTGCAAAATGTTTCTGCTACAGGCATTAAAAATAAATGTGTTTGGCATGAAGTAAAAGGGTTTTCAGTTATAGATCATGTTGGAGTTGACATAATGCATGATCTCTTAGAAGGGGTCTGTAAATACGATATGAGTTTCATTGTTTTAAGTTACATTACCGACCTTAAATATTTTTCTTTACAAACTTTAAATAATAGAATAATTTGTTTTAATTACGGACCTGATAGAAGGAATACACCCCCAATTATAACATTGGATCATTTGAAACGCAATACTCTGAAAATGTCAGCAGCAGAAACACTTTGTTTTGTAAGATACTTTGGATTGCTAGTCGGTGACCTGATACCCGGCCATGATGCAATTTGGAATATTTATATTTGTTTGAGAAAGATAATGGACATTGTCATGTCAACTGTCATTAATAAACCAGATTCAGATTTATTGAAAAGTCTTATTTCCGAACATAACTTCTTATACTTGAAATATAGTAAAAAATCCCTAACTCCTAAATTTCATTATCTTACTCATTATCCAAAGATGTTAATTAAATTCGGTCCCTTAGTAAATATCTGGTCGATGAGGTATGAAGCTAAACATCGCATATCTAAGTTATATGCAAACGTGACTAATAATAGAATTAATATTTGTAAATCACTTAGTATTAAACATCAACTTCAGTTAAATAATAAGTTTATCAGTAGTACCTTCAAGAAAGAGTTTGACTGTGGAAGAAAAAAAAGTGTAAGCGATCTGAGAATTGCTGAAAATATTGCACGTCAATTACAGTTAGAGTTGACAAATATATATAAATGTAATTGGGTCCAAGTTAACGGAATTAAGTACACTGCTAACATGACGTTAACGTTAGATTTTTATGAAGACAAATTGTTACCAAAGTTTGGCTTGATCGAAAATATTTTTATAGTCAATGATAATGTTGTTATTTTTGAGTTTTCTTTGTTTGATACGTTAAGTTTTAATGAACATTTATATTGTTTTCATGTAGAATTATTAAGTGATAAAAATACTAATTTCTTTTCCTTAGGAAACATTGCTAGTTACATGCCAAATAATTTGACACTTAGTGTTGATGGTAAACATTATTATGTTACGCCACGATCTTCAATTTAGATTAAGTATTTAATTGATGTCAATTTCAGAATGATCCCGCTTTGCCCCACCGGCCGCCTGTTTGGTGGGGTATAATCCGCGCAAAATATAAGGTGGTGGAATGTGCCCCACCGGTTTGGCAGGCGGTGGGGCGTAGTGGAATAATTCCAATTTAAGATATAATTCAAGTTTTGACTGTTTTGAGAAAAACCAATACTTCTAATTTACAACTTGTTTATTTCTATGAAAAAAAGTACAAATTATGTTAATCTGATGTTTAAAACATTGTTATCTATAAGTAGTATTGGTGAAAACGCTCATTAGAATACTTCTAAGATGTGTAGAAATGATAAGTATAGATTGATTATTAATGACTGATTATTGTCTAATGATTGTGATGATTATAATATAATAAATGTCATTTTCTATGTACTCAATATTTTTTATTCCAGGAAACCCAAACCGTAGTGCGTGCGATGTCTTAACAAAAATGCCAATAGTCTCAATTTCCATGATTCTAATCTAACACCTGTTGAACTTAGTATTGACTTTATTAACTCTGTGTTCGACTTATTTGTATTATTATGATACTAGATAGTCGGAGACGTTGGATATTGTAATGAAAAAGTCATTTATTTTTTTATTTTTAAAGACTTCACACTTACTGCTGGCTCTATGGACTGCATTTAGATGGAACGCCTGACAATCCAGTGGACTGACAGCACCACAACGGATCCCTTTTAAGCTTTTATTAGTGAAAATACAGTTTTATTTACAAAAAGACAAATCAAATTGTATTTTTGTCTACTAAAAGCCTGAGAGGCCCCGTTAGTACTGTAAGTGCACTAGATTGCGCTTCACCTAAACCAGTAGGTACTGCATACGAAATAGCAGCTATAACAATACATAAGATGCTAGCATTACTATGTGTATTGTACTGGTTACAAGAAACAAAGCTAGCTAATAGTTATCATTACAGTTCACGTCGTTATTTTACACAAATTCATTAGTAGATACAGCAAAGTATTTAGTAAACCCAAAAAAAAAGTGTTTTATGTTTACTAGATAGCATAGTAGTCCTTACAATTCACGTCGTTATTTTACATAAATTCATTAGTAGATACAGCAAAGTATTTAGTAAACCCGAAAAAAAGTGTTTATGTTTACTAGATAGCATAGTAGTCCTTACAATTCACGTCGTTATTTTACATAAATTCATTAGTAGATACAGCAAAGTATTTAGTAAACCCGAAAAAAAGTGTTTATGTTTACTAGATTGCATAGTAGTCCTTACAATTCACGTCGTTATTTTACACAAATTCGTCAGTAGATACAGCAAAGTATTTAGTAAACCCGAAAAAAAAGTGTTTATGTTTACTAGATTGCATAGTAGTCCTTACAATACACGTCGTTATTTTACATAAATTCATTAGTAGATACAGCAAAGTATTTAGTAAACCCAAAAAAAATGTGTTTATGTTTACTAGAGTAGTCCTTACAATCGGTCTAGTAATGTCTACTTGACGTATGGTTACAATTATTTATTTACCTTGTAGTGAGTATTATGTTGTTTGGTCAGTTACACACAACATCTAGTTGTCATTAATAAAAGATTGTTAAATATAATAACAGATTGGTTTTTGTAAAGTCAACTCGCTAGTCTTGCTGTCACGACTGCAAACAGAATTTCTAGTTACAGTAGCGTTTTTTCTCGTATAGGTAGCCAGATATTTCTCTGCGTGCAACACCGCAAATAAGTCTTGGGTAGGTCTAAACATTTAAACCAATGAAGTCTGCGTAGTCGTGATAGTTTTCTATTATAGGTGCTATTAATTTCATTATACAGGGTGTTAGGTAGAGCGTTGTCAAAAAGAAACAGGCGAGTAGAAGAGACCATAAGCTATCCATTTCAGGTACTTTAACCCTTAATTTGTCTAAGGGCTATTTAATACAGTTTTTTTTATAATTTTATTACAAGACACCGAAATTCGACCTTTAAACCCCGAAAAAAAAGGAACTACTTGGTGTATTGACAAAATTTTAATTTTGATAGATTGTTAAATGTTGTGGTGTTCAAATAAAACTGTTACTGGAAGCGTAAAGCTACTTTAAAAAATAATGGGGGCTCCCAAAGTTTCAGAAACCGATAAAGAAATCTTTCAACCTCAACTTTACAATGAAATTAAAAAAAAACCAAAGAGATTACAATTCTTCCAATTTCCTAAAAACATCTCCTGTTCACGCCAATTCTAATGGTATGCCACATGCATAACAAAAATCTTAATAATTCGAGTTATTTGCTAATAACTTGTTGAATGTGGCGAATTCGATGTTTGAGAAAATTTACTTCTCTGTTCATTTACCACGTCTTACGCAGTTAGATAGTGTTTTAACATCCTTCTAACATATGGAAGATAAGGTTAGGTTAGGTTCGGTTAGTAATTTATTAAAATTTTATTAGTAAAAATCTGAGGATATTGTCTCAGGATCCCCAAAATGGTTTTTATGTCTGGGGACATGCAAAGAATTTGGTTTATGCCACCCTTAGACAAATTAAGGGTTAAAGTACCTGAAATGGATAGCTAATGGTCTCTTCTACTCGCCTGTTTCTTTTTGACAACTCTCTACCTAACACCCTGTATACATGTGCTTTCATTGAAGATATTTTTCAGATTTTTTGTATTTGTAGTACCTACACTTGACACAGATCCCTTAATCGATAAATTGTGTAGATAAACCCGCAATTTTGAAAGACCTACCGAACGACACCCCGCACTACAAGTTTGCGGCGTCCAAGTGCTGGAATGATCTCCCCCCTCCCATCCAAGGAGCGCCTGGCAAGTACACCTTTAAGCGTAAGCTTAAAGGCTATTTGTTGACGCTTCAAAAATCCTAATTTCCCAACCAGCACTTTGTCCTTAAATTATAGTTTAGTTTTCTGTCTTTCTTTTGTTTTTTGTTAAATAAATTGTGTCAAATTGTCGATGCTGTATACCTACTGGCTAAGTAGGTATTTCTATTTTAAATATGTTTCGGTAAGTTATTTAAATGTAGTTTTCGTATTTATTCTATCACTAACTATAAGTATCTATTTAATAGTAGGTATATATTTTTGTATTACACTATTTATTCGTTTGGCGTACCGTCCGTCTGTCACACTCGGAGCTGGCTGAAAATCAGCGCTGCAGGTGTCTAACACCTCAGCATTATGCTGAGCCAATGTCCGATTCACTGCCGCGAAGACACTACTATTTTTATTGCTTTTTTTTTTGTTTTTACTTTTTTTCTGTGTGTCATGTGTGTAGTGAATAGATGTATTTTTCTTTAACTTTCTATTTCACTATGGGGTAGACGAGAAAAAAAATACATCCCCACGTTACGTCGGAGGTCCATTAAAAAAAAGCATGATTTTATTTGGTCATTTTGTTAGCGTGACTTTTATTATATTCATGCCAAATTGCAGCTTTCTAGTACTTATGGTCTCTGAGCTAGGCAAACAACAAGGGCTCCTAGTTTGACTACGGAACCCTAAAAAACCATAAAGAAATGTAAAAGATTGACATAACTGGATTCAATAACTGGTAACTGCCTAGCTTCCGGCAGCCTACGGCGATAAAAAAGAAATCAATATACAGGGTGGTAAATTCTGTACACTCTCGTAAACTGTATGACTGTACTGGGGATATAAATCAAATCCTGTTAACGAGGTAATAAATAAATGTTGAAATAAAATTATGTTTAATCGTTCAAATCCTTCGTCTAGGAATCTCTGTAATGCTATAACTATAAGATTCGCCGGAAGTGCTGATATAAAATTGTCTCCGGCGTGAATATGTGGTATTATAAATCTCTAGGTCCGCAATATACTTGCCATTACAGACGCGTTTTATATTACATCAACGGGTGATAAAGAAATCTCATCTTAAGCTACAATATTAACGCGTCGATGTACTGCGTAATATCGGAATTATCGGGCCTTAGGGCGGTTACATACGGCCCTTCTTCCAATGTGTCTGCAGCGATACAGTCGCTAATCATGCACCTATACACACGCGACTTAAAATAGTCACACGCATGAGATTCTAAATTTGGGTTCCCTATTGGATGGCATAAAATTATTTGTCATATTATTGTTACGCATAATTGCTTTTAGCCGAATTAGCGATGGGCATACTCATCTTTACGCATATTTTTTTACGCATAAAATTTAAAAGCATAACTACAGAAAGCATATTCGTCATGAAGACTAACGTCAAATAGCATAAATACGAAAAGTCATAATAATAAATTAGCATCATTACAAAGCGCATAACAGTATTTGTCCTAATTAATAGTCATGGGCAAATGGCAAGTTTTGTGTTAATATATATTTAGGAAGTAAGGCGAGGTCGACGGAGGTCCGCTTCGCGGACCTCCTATTTTCGCGTTGCTTGGGCGCTTCGCGCCTGGATATCATACTAACCTAACCTAAGCTAATGTACCTAACGTGATCTGACGTAACCTCATATTTTGTTGTTCATTTTGTAGGTTCATTCATTTAGGGAACTAAAATTATGGTTAATGACATATATAACAAATAATTAATAGCCCAAACAATAATATGCATAATGTGTATTAGTCTAATAGAAATTAGTCCAACTGAAATTATTCTAAAAGCTTAATATGCCAAAAAAGTAGTAGGCCAAAGTATTGCTATGCGACAGTACTATTATGCCAAATGAATTGTGCGAAACAATAATAGTCTAAAAAAAAATATGCGATTGAAGGGGATCCCTAAATTTGCCATGCAGGTGCGCAGGGCCTCTATAATAAGTCTACTGAGTAATCCCATATATTGCATTTGACCATGTTAATGTTAACGTTACGGTGGCATTTATTTCCTTGGTAGTAATGGCGGACTAGTTAAAAACAATACCATAACCATGTCAAAGGCAATTCGTTTTTACCGAGTTGAATAGAGTAAAGGTGCGCAACTTTACATCGATTTAGAATCTATTCAACAGGGGTGTGATTCTCTCAAGAAGCAAAGGTGAACGAATGGACGAGTTATCTCCAAGCGGCGAGATTAAGTAGTCCGGTCAGTGCGAACAAAACACATTTTAGCGCGCGCATTTTCAATTTAGCAGCATGGTTCCTGCCGATGGATCGAACGTATAAGGCTGCTTAATTGAAAATGCACGCGCTAAAATGTGTTTTGTTCGCACTGACCGGACTACTTAATCTCGCCGCTTGGAGATCACTCGTCCATTCGTTCACCTTTGCTTCTTGAGAGAATCACACCCCAGCACGTTTGTATCGAAACAAACACAAGTTTTTATCTAAGTATAGCTACATATAAAACTCTTCGATCACTGACTGAAGATAACGCAGAGCCTAAACTGCTTAATTAAACATTCGTTGGATTCCTAGAAATGCACTAAGGTGAGTTTTTGGGGAAATGTAACTCCACCGGAAACAAATAGGGAGAGTAGCGGGAAACTAGTTCTATGCGAACGAAGTTGCGCGGTTAGATCGCTACAAACGCCTATCAATCGCGATGCAGTCGCGCGTTTGCATCGCTACAAAAAGTCGCAGTGTGTAACCATCCTTAGGTGTAACGTTGAGTCGAATAATAAATCGCGTTAATTAGCGGTGGTTTTTTTATGATTAAGGTGTTAATGCTACAATTTGATCGTTTATAAGTGGTATCTGTGGATATATTCGGCAGTATATTTGAATTTATACCGCGTTTAATACAGTTATTACGAAGCTATATAAGTTTAATAAGGGCATATTGGTATATTATTGCAGAGACCGGGAAAAGACCGTTGCGGGATGAGTACATATTATATGAGTTAGTAGTATTACGAGTACGAGTCTTGTATAGTAGTTTTCTCCTACAATACGAGTTAATATATCGCACTGCTACATCAAAACAGTACTTAGTAACTCAAAATACAACTGTATATTAAAATCAACTTTAATACAACTTCTATGAACTTAAAACAAAACCAGCAAGGATTTTGAGTTAATACTGTTTTGATCTAGCAGTCTTGGAGTTTACAATATTATCATACTGTATTAATTATAATAAGGTCGGAATAAGTTTATTTCACAATACATGGTGTCCCAAAAACTGACGAAGATAATCTTTACTAATATATTATAAAGCTGAACAGTTTATTTGTTTGTTTATTTGCTTAAACGCGCTAATCTCTGGAACTACTGGTCCGATTTGAAAAAATCTTTCAGTTTTAGATAGGTAGCCCATTTATTGAGGAAGGCTATATGCTATATATCATACTCACATAAACCGAAGCGAAATGAGGGCGGGTTGCTAGTACAGGATAATTAGGCCCCTTTTATTCCAGTCTAGTATTATACATATTTTTTTAACATTTCAATATGCTAGTTTAGTGTGCACTAAGAAATATTTTGTAAAATTGGACTGAAACGCTCCCGAAAAGGTTAAATGGCTTCTAAGATGTTGCTGATGTAGTACTTAACAAGTTTTAATAAGTTTAAAGTCAAGTTTATGATGAAATGAACTTTTTCGCAAAATTTAATAAAGAATAAACATACGTTTTACGATTATATTAATTTATAAATTCAATAATTTCCAATTTACCTTGAGTCAAAGGGCAGTCAAGCACGAGCATGTAGTGTCTACTTTTTAGGGCGTGTCGGCTCTGTGGAGTTTTGAACGTCTATTGTCTATTCTGTGGCATTTGACAGGTAAAGGTTTAATATTCTCTTTCAAGGGTGTCGTTTGTTAAAATCAAGGTAAGTAAATATTGTCTATGACATGGCATTTCATACACTTATATTCAAACAATCGAATTGTAAAATAAAGAACCCGTATCAAAGTGACCGTAATGAATCAAATTCTTCCGTTTTTTTGGGATATGAATTATTTAGTCACTTTGACGTAGTTCCATAATGGCCTCGAAATCTACTACTCATAGTACAGTGCTACCATTTTCTTTATTTTTTATGACACACGTGTGACAAATATATTGTCAGTCGCAAGTGCAAGCGTGATAGCTATAAGAAAGCTATCAAAAAGCTGGGAATACTGTACAAACCTAAAGCTTCATTTTGGACTAGATCAACTTTGACAAAGTGTTTCATATTTATATTCATTAAACTACAATATACTAGCGACCCGCCCTCGCTTTGCTTCAGTTTATGTGAGGTTTTTGTAACACCCGTACATAAAACAGAATTTATTATACATAATAACCTTCCTCTTGAATTACTCTATCTATTAAAAAAAACCGCATCAAAATCCGTTGCGTACTTGAAAAGATCTAACCATACATAGGGAGAGAAAAATAGCGGGAAGCGACTTTGTTTTGTACTGTGTTGTGAAATTTGTATTTTTCTAAGTTCTTATTTAGTTTTTCTCTTTTTATCCAAATGTGTTCTGATTTCTCTAAGTAATGGGGCGTAAAACGAGGAAAGTCTCATTTCTCGTATGCAAACTATCGATGGCGTACGATGGCCGGTCGGTGAGAGAAATGCATTCACTTGCATCGGCCACTATGCACATGCGTCTGCGGCTAGGGTTGACACTACACTAAATCTCTTTTAATCTCTATTGCATTATTCTTGCCTCGGTCGCCATTACCGTCAAATAAATAAGAGCTGTCGTAACGTTGACAATACGACCACATGTCAAAAGAAATATGGTTTTACCGAGTAGAACAAAGCCCCGGGGCCACAGGTACACTGTAACACATAATTTCATCGAATTTCATTTCATCGCTAGTTTCTGCTGAAACCATAACGCTTTCAGGATATCATTAACATTAATTACATAGGTTAGGTCAGCCATGAACCTACAAAAAAAAAAACTTATGTAGCGAGAAATGCCTTAAGATGAAATGAAAATTCAGCGTGAAACCTTCGTTAAAAAGTGTTTCGACACACAGATAGGTACATATACACGATAAATATGTAACATTTTGGTCGGGTGTTAACAAGGACTTTACTTTAATTAAATAAGAATTGTCCTACTCACCCCGTTTTACGGTTCGGTCACGAGCGTTAATTTGGGACCAATTTCAAGAAAAACATGCTTGAAGTCGTCAATGTTATTAGAGATGTCAAGTCATTTGCAACTTTTAGGAAACTCAGCCATAGTGTTGTAGAATGTCAGATTGACTTTGAACCTAAGGTGGGTACCAAATTTTATCTCGTGAGTGTACCTATTAAGATGCAAACCTACATGAACTAACACCTAAAAACCATAGTGGTCTAAGGCCCGTATTAATAAACTAATCTCAACTCTAATGCTCGTCTCGAGATGCGTCAAAAATGACAGTGTTCTATAGTTTGACGTTTACTTTGACGTATCTTGTGACGCACATCAAAGATGAGTCTATTAATAGTGGTCTAAGTTGGCAGCCCTGCGCGAAGGCAAAAGTGCATAGCGCGCGCATCAATTTCTCCGGAGAAATGGCGCTTTCTTTATTATAATGATCTTTACCGAATTTCCTCTAGCGTTTATATCAGATGCGAGAATGTGGGTCGCGTTTGTTTATATTATTGTGGCTTTGTTTTATTTCCTTTGGTTTCTTTGTATGGACGGACCAACACGATGAACTGGTAACTCAACTCTTGCTTAGTGGTGTTTTAGGTCAACAAAAATATATTTATGTTGTGTTATGTATTAGGACCTTGTGCAGGGTCGGATGGCTACCACCATCTTATCCTTAAACCTATCACTATGTAGGTAGTGTTCGCATTGTTGCGTTCCGGTGTGGGAATAAGACAACCAGTGAAAGAACTAGCATAGAGGTATTCCATCTTACTCTTCAGGGTTAGCAACCCCGGTCTTAGGATTGCAAGCATAGTCTAAGGGTCGTATTAATATACTAATCTGAACTCTAATGCTCGTTTCGAGATACATCAAAAGTGTCAGTGTTCTATGTTTTGACGTTTACTTTGACGTATCTTGTGACGGGCCTCTCAGCCAAGATGTGTCCACACATGTGACGTATCACACTGATCATTCTTAAGATAAGGTGCCCTGAAAAAAAAAAGTGTTTAACACCCACTTGACTGTCACTTGTATTTTCATGCCTGTCCACATTCTTTCATCATGCTCATATGCCACATAGCCACGGCTGAAACAGTACATTTACTGTCCATATTAATTATAGTAGGCTCAAAACGGGCCTCACGGTCGAGCGGCGCCGAGGTATGAGCTAGTACAATTATCTCGCTCCACTGAGGCCTTCCCGGATGAAAAACAGTAAGCAACAACTTGAAACATGATATAATACAATCAGCAACTTAGAGATATCAAAAGGTTTAGTCCCTGCGTGACGCCCCGTGATATCGTTCATTGAATACAAAACGGACACAATCCGAAATGAGTCAGTGTTGCATTTTCAAATTAAAAGCAGTTGGAATACGATTTTTAAAGGAAGAGCAAATTATTTTGGAATGTGTCCGTTTTGTACTCAATGAGCGATATTCCTAAGGACCAACCATAGAACTGTGGCACAGCGGCATTTTATTTGACAATTTTTAACATGTCATTGTGACATAGTTTTATGGTAGGCTAGGTTTCATTCCATTATCATCATTTTACCAGCCAAAAGACGTCGACTAAGGATCTAACTTATAGCATCCTTATTGGAAATAAATAGTGTTGCAAAAATAACTACTAAACTTTATGTTATTTACCTTTAAAACATATAAATATACACCGTGTTTTTTTTGATTTACGATAACTTCGGCATATTACTAGGTATATCCATAGAAACTAATTGGTAGATTAGATTTTTAAATATTGCAAAAAAAAAAAAAACTGTTTAGTACAAAGTTATTGAATATTATATCTTTGATCATTCTAAAAGGGTCATTAGAGTTAACTAATAGTGAGTGTCAAATAATACGTCAATGCTGGCGTAACCATGGAATTAGTAAGTAATAACCAAACCTCGAAGTCGCGGTGGCAATAACGTCAATTAACTAGGGACTTCCTTCCGATATAAAATTTATCGATAGCTGAATGCTTATTTGGAAGTGACAATTCATATTAGCTGTAAAGTTTACCTACAGAATAATTGAAAATTAACTAAAATGTGATGATTACTACCCGTCAATGTTACCTATATAGGAGTTTTTAGGACACTTTTAGGAATTTTAAAATTCAAATAAAAATCAACCTTTACAACTAAATTTTTATTTCATCAATTTCCATGCAAAGTAAACTAAAACCTAGAAGTACATCCATAAAGTATGAAAACCGTTATCTTCCTTAATCGACCTTTACGGACTTCAATCTTCATACTGTATAAATGATACAGTTTAATCACCTATTGCAAGTTGCATATTAATAACATACGTCATCTCATAGTCATCATAACATAACTCTATTGTCATAAGAAAGTCCAATTTATCGATGAAATAATATCGCGTGGAAATCCCTAGCAAAATTTTATTCGTGCCACCGCGACTTCGAGGTTTGGTAATAACGTACATCTGGAAGGTGCATTCCACCGATAAAGCGAGCCGAAAGAAATGTACCTGTATGTGGATCTGGGGATCTGTGTATTCCGTGTGGTCTCCTATAATTTGAAATTGACACTTGAATGACAACTTAATACTAGATTTTGTTTGAAAGCTTTCAATGCTTGTATTTTGTTCTACCTGCCCTTATTAAGAAGTTCAAGACGGCAGCTACTTTTTCTCAGTCTGTCCACGGATTCATTGACGGTTGACGGTTGACGTCTCCAAAATCGATATCTGGGCATCTGTGTGGTCACAGATGCCCAGATATCGATTTTGGAGACAATCAGTTGAATAACTAAAAAAGTTGATGATGGCGGCTACTGTTCCTCAATTTGTCAACGGATTAGTTGTCGGAGACCACACAGATCCAAAGATCCACAGATATCGATTTGGGAGTAAGTTGAATAAGTAAGAATAAGAGTAACAGTTGAATAAGTAAATATTGTTTCGTTTACTGCCCCACCGGCTTGTAAAATTAATTTGTCCGTAAATTGCCATTCAAATATGGTCACCTTTAGAAAGGGACGCAGTAAGCTTTAGTACATTTCTTTCGGCTCGCGTTATCGGTGTAGTGCACCTTCCAGATGTACGTTAGTAGGTACTTACTAATCCGATGGACGCGTATACAAACCTAACAATTGGAAACTCTTTACTCATAAGAATTAAAAGAAAATTGTTGTTATCAATTAAGAGCCTTTTATACTAGTTCAACGTGATTAACTGATTAAATTTAAAAATTAAATATCTTTAAAACCGTAAGAGTTATCATTTGTCTGTCTTGGGAAATTAACTTTATTTGACCTAAAGAACGTTCCCTTATCGTAAATCAAAAAAAACACGGTGTATAGTCTTTTAAGAGTTTTATTGTGTCGTATTGTGATCGCTACAAAAAGAATTGAGACGAAAACTGCATACTAAAAACTGCCAATTGTTTTACGAAAGATGACGGATATCGGGATAAGAGTGCATGGTAGCTGTGCACCGATTTAAAATTATAATTTAAACAAATTTTAAGTCAAGACATTTGTACAAAAGTTGTTAGATACCTAGGATTATAAGATACACACATGTCCACCCAATAAATCTTGTCGATACCGGCCTAATACTTATTTATCGCATTCCGGAGGGCTATAAATCAGCTGGGGTAATTGTCACGGCCGCGAGCTAAGCTATACGGGTTGTGGACGCCGGCCTTATACGGATAACTATGATGAACATGATTAATTATGCTCATTGATCTTATATTAAAATGATACATGCTTTCGTGCAGTTTCAATGTATCGCTGTAGTGGAATGGGACAAGAAGAGATGGGTGGACAAGGAACTGAATACTCAGATGACGACTGATAATTAGGGGTGTTTTGAAGAAAAAAACGTGCTGTGGCAGCCCCAAATAACTGGGATAAGGACCAGGGTAGTGATTCTCTGAACAACGACGGTCGGACGGACGGACGAGTGAATGTCCAAGCGGCGAGTTTAAGTAGTCACGTCAGTGCGAACAAAACACATTTTCAATTCAGCAGCATGGTTTCTGCCGATATGGATCGAACGTATAAGGCTGCTTAATTGAATATGCACGCTCTAAAATGTGTTTTGTTCGCTCTGACGGCACTAGCTAAACTCGCCGCTGCGATTTCGCTCGTTCGTCCGCCCGTCCGTTGTTTTTGAGAGAATACACCCCTGATGATGATGATGATGATGGTTTCGAGCATAGTTAAAGAAGGTGTAATATTGGCAACTTCAATCAAGTAGATTCTGATGTATTTACTTCATTAGATGAATGATGGTAATCGTTTACCGCCGTCGAAATATCATAAGCAGAGATACACAATAAGGCAAAAATAAAAAGAGAAAGGGAAAAGATTTGCACATTCAGCTGTCTTAAAAGTCACTATGAGAATCATGTTAAACCCTTGAAATCTTTGACACATACAGACATAAACTCACGCCTTTATTCCCAGAGTGGAGTAGGCAGAGTTACATTTACCAACAACTCCAAAGAACTTGTTGATAATTCTGTAACTATATTTTGCACACGCTAAGATGTTTACCAGTGAATTAGTGACAGGTTGCAAGCCCATCGCCTAAACGGTTGACACCTTTGAAGATGGGTTAATAGGATGACCTAAATCTAATTTGAACTTTCGCCTTACTTTTACGTTAGCTATGTGTATTTTAATTGTGCTAATGATATGCAATACGTAATTTTCTATTGCGGTGCATTGTAAGTGATGGTGTCTAAGCTAAGCTATCTTATGTGGCGAATGGAAAATTACTGTTTCCCGATCTCAAAACGATTTATGTAGTGGAAGGGACAGAATGTAAATTGCGTAGTAACGAAGGCAGGAAAGTTATTAGTTGCCTTCGCCTGTGATGTAGTTGAATGGTTTTTGGGTTCAAATATTACAATTGACAACATTTCATTTTGGTGACACCTGCAAATTACTATACGAATCGAAAGGGTTTTGCCTCCTAAACCCGGCAAAATATTTATTTTTCTTTATTTACAAAATTACAAGTAAGTTACTAAAAATATTGAGTTTTACCAATACTATGCCTGAATAGATATAATACCATTGCCTTTTTCACGAGAAAAAATCCTGTCATAGGTACTTCAAATTTGACATTGACACTATTGACAGATGGATAGATATTTAGAGAATTATCGGTTGACATGATACTTTTTTATATACAGATTGGACTAACGTAATATGTCCATTGTGTCGTAGAAATGAAGTTACGCCCTTTTAGAATAAGTACATCTTAATAAATTAATAATAAAATAATTATTCATTCTAGAGAAAATTTAAAACTATTAGTGTCTTCCTCCTTCCAAACAGTATCTATAAAACGAATAAAATTAAAGTCTTGATAGTATGAAATCTTGTCAAAATTCTTCACGGTAAAAGCGGTGTAAAAGAAGACCTTCGGAATTGAACAAAGGTGGCACCGCCACTGAGCCTCCAATTCAAAGTCAAAGTCAGCATGTATGTTTGTTTGCACAAAGCCCACATTAAGGGATTCCCATGCAGCCGACAATGCTTGTAATCGGCGTGTAGATCGTACTGGCTAATAATTAGTCCCTCGTGCGCCGTAAAGAAGCGTGATGTGTGAGGTGCGACGCGAGCGCACGGGGTTTAGGCGCGGAATGGTGCAAAAAAAATAACACGCAAAATGTAAGATATTAAAATTTTATTGTTGTTTAAAAATCAGTTCCTAGTAAAATAATGTTTTATGGTATAGTGAAAGAATTAAATTTGTAACCCATCTTAGGTTCAAAGTCAAATGACATTCTACAGCAATATGGTTCATTTTCCTAACTTGGATGACTTGAAATGACCAGGCATTTCTAAAGTAATTTGAAGGTATTAGCACTTTTTTTAAATGGGTCCTTAATTTACGTTCGCGACCGTACCTTGTTCTAAATACAATAAAAAATTATATTCAAAAGCGAAATAGACAGAAGCATTTCTAAACAAAATGCGCAGTGGAGATAACATTAATTACGACTCTACATTGCGTGAACTGCCTGTGGCTTTTTGTAAGTTCTACTTAAATCGAAATCCCACTAAACAAAACCTGACGCAAATTCTGGAACATCTTTAAAATTTTCACTATATGTCATAAGCTTGGCATCTTACCATCTCTGAACCGTGTTATTTTACTTGTTTTTTCTCATTTTATTATTTATGTTTTGTTTCGATTTCGATTAATTATGTGTGTATAACCTTCCGTGGTTTTACTTGATGGTTCCAACGGAAGACCAGCGCTGACTTTAAAGCCGGCATTACGCGAAGTTGGGACCATTTCGTGGCTATTTTCTTGTTTATGTTTGTCACGAATAAATGATTTTCTTTCTTTCAAAATATCCATACCCTACTTCCCCACTTAACACTTGGACCAAACTGGATGAATAAAATAAAACTCTCCTCATGATAGGGTACTAATTCCTTCCCAGGTGTTTCCACACGTTCGAGATAACTTTAAACGGTATTTATTATCTTAAATTGGAATTAAACGTGTACGATAGTACTTTAGGAGTAGCGGCGGCTTTGAAAAGAACTTGGTGCGAAAGCCGCTGTTATACGCATGGTTTAAATGCTTTAATGCAAATAGTTCGATGCGAGTGTAAAAAGACGATTAGAAATTTATATTCTGCTTTCTGCTTAAAGACAATCACTACAGTTATAAATATGTATAAGTAAGTACCGTCCCAGCTTTTTAATAGCGTCCAGCTGGCTATAGCTGTCTCATTTGCACTCGCAAATTACAGTATTGCCTCTCAAGTTTTTTAGAAACTTGATGATTGCCGGGAATGATTTAGCACCTAATAGTAAATACGAATATATCTTCATTTATAATGTTTAGCATTTCCTAGCGATTTGGTTAGTTTGTGTGAGACATTCCTCGATATTTATTTACTTGTTTATAAATTAAAATTTATCTTCCGGGTCCTTGTGTACGTACGAGGAGTGGCTGAAAAGTTATCTACCTGACTATGAAAGAAAAGACGTAGCTGGCTTGTTTTTTTTATTTTTCTATGTAATCCCCTTCTATTGAAATGCACTTGTTACACTTGTCAAATAATGAAATTAAACCGTTAAAAAAAAAACTTTCGGTTTCTCGTCAAAATAGTCGTTCACCGCGGCTATCATCTCATCATCGGTAGAAAATCTACGCCCCCTGAGATTTTTCTTCAGAAGTTTGAATAGGAAATAGTCACAGGGGGCTAAATCTGGGCTGTAAGGGGGATGGTTTATGACATCGAAGCCATTTCTGGTCATGGCGAGTTGTGTTGTGCGAGCCGTATGCACAGGTGCATTGTCGTGCAAAATCAAAATTCCTTTGCCGAGTTTGCCTCTCCTTTTTTCTTTTAGAGCGTGCTTCAGCTGGCAAAGTAAATTTGCGTCATAATTGTCATTCATTGTCGTTTTTTTGGCAAATAATCAATGAGCAAAATTCTTTCTGAATTCCAAAAAATTCTCGCCATGAGTTTACTAGCCGAAGGACGAACCTTAAACTTCCGAGGAGGCTTTTCGTCTTTGAATTTCCATTGTAGGGACTCTTGTTTACTTTCTGGGTCCCATTGTCTAATCTAAGTATCATCACACGTCACAATCCTGTAAACAATTTCTTCCTCTTTCCCGCGACTCTGGTCTAAAAACTCCTCACAACATCTGACACGTCTCTCTTTGTCTAACGGAGTCAGCATTTTTGGGACCCAGCGTGCATTTACCTTAAACATATTTAAATGACCATGAATTATTTCGTTTACCCGTTCTTTACTTAGGCCCACATCTTTAGCTATCTCCCACTGTTTCACCCGTCGGTCTTCTAGAATATTTTTTTTCACTTTGGCCACATTTTCTTCAGTGACAGCAGAAATTGGTCGTCCGCTACGATGATCATCTTCTAGGCCCTCACGATCTGATTTAAACTGTTTACACCAGAACTTTATGGTAAAATCGGAAGGGCACAAATCACCAAATACAGGTAACATACGTTGTTTGATCTGAGATGGCGTATTACCTTCCTTAGAAAGAAACTTTATTACTGCACGCTGCTCAATTTTAATCAAATTTGTTTCTTCAAGCGACATGATGCAAGCACTGACGTGCAAAAAACCAATGAAAAGCAACAAACAAATGAGTGTGCAAAATTTTGAACAAAGAATTGTCAATAAAAATGAATTCATAGTGGCCAGTATTTTTTTTTAACTACACATAGGCTTGGTAGATAACTTTTCAGCCACCCCTCGTACGTTTGTAATTATTACACTACCGATTGGATTTTATCGCGATTTTTATCGTTGTAGCTTCCATAAAACGAGGAAATGCTGCCAGCCAGCATCTGTGTTACTTTGCCACGGGGGCCTTCTCTTTTAGGTTTAATTAAATCGTATTTAGTTTAGTTGTAATTTGGTCGTTTTTTTTATCCTAGTTTCAATTGTAAATAAAAAGGTTAGGTTACATTTGATTTATAAACGATATCAATAAATAAAATCTAAAAATTCGAAAATTTCGAGTTTTGATCAATTCGGTTTTTTTTTTTTTTTTTTTTTTTTATGGCATAGAGAAGTCAAACGAGCACACAGGCCACCTGATGGTAAGTGGAAACTGTGACCCATAGACATTCGCACTCACAAGACAGCAATGCAATCCTAAGACTGCAAACGCGTTGCCAACCCGGAGGACTAAGATGGAATGCCTCTATGCTAGTCATTTCACCGGCTGTCTTATCCCCAAACCGGAACACAACAAAGCGAACACTGCTGTTTGGCGGTAGGTTAATGGATAAGATGGTGGTAGCGATCCGGACGGACCCTGCACAAGGTCCTACCACCCGCAAACCTCTTTGGCATTATTAGTGTGCTCGTTCAACGTTACGATTACTTTTATTGACTTGAACGCAATGGCGACCGATTCAAAAACAGTAGGATAACATTTCAAAAGCAATTAGACTTGTTTTGTTGCAGTTATTATTTTTTCAAATACATATTATGTTTGAGGTAAAGAAAAAACTCGTTTAATTTGTTTATGGTATGCCGGTAATTTTTATTATTAAAGTAATTTGATATTGTATTAGACGACGGAAGCAATCCATCCCGTTTGCTTATTATTTGTTATCTCCTGCGCGCGCAAGTTGCGCGAGAGTAAGAATAATGAGTGGAACCCCGTGATCGAGGATCGCCGCTGATTTCACACGTTTATAAGACGCCTGCGCCTGTCGCGAGCAGGAAGTCGATGCGTGCGCGCAGGGCTATTTGTTCGCGCTTAATAGTTTTGTACTCGTATATGCACTAATGTTATTAATTTAAAAGTTTCTTTGTTTATTTGTTTTTTGTCTACAGTTCACCGCCCGTGACACATAACAAACATAGTTTTATAGTCAAAAGATGGATGAATATTTTAAATTGGACAGTTTCCGAGGGAATAGGGAGAAATTTGCTTTTTATCCCGGAAAATTAGACAGTAAATGAGGTTATAGCGATAAACGACGATTTAATTTTATCGAATTGTCACAGAGTCTCTTACTAAACTTATTAGTCATAATAATGATTAAAGATGCATAAAGTGAATGATTAAACAATTGACATAAATCGGTCATAGTAGACACTGGTAAACATCTTAGCCTTAACAAAAAGTTTTTACAGTTGTTGATAATTCTGTAGCTTTGCCTACCCGACTTTGGGAAAAAAAGCGTAAAGGCAAGCGTCATCGATATATTGTCGTTTTTCCAAAATCGCTAACTTGCGTTATGCATCTCGACTAGGCCCACAGTGTAATCACCCAATAAAAAAGTTGAACATACTTAGAACCTTGTCATTGCGACTGCCATTGTTGTGGTCATACTTGTCATTTGATGTTCAGTTTGAAGTTTATTATGACAGTGCACTAAAGTGGTAGTAGAGCAAATACAAGCGCATCTTAATTATAACCCGCCGATTGTTTATTCGTAGTTAATAAACACTGAGCACTCCTGCGCAGCTTAGAACAGTTGCGCGCACGGACGCGGAAAATTATTCGCGCTTCCGTTCACAGGGTTGCCATACGAAAGTTTTTTCTTTACTGTATAAAAAGTGCAAATGGACCTTATGATTAATAGATTGCTCTAACAGTCAGCCAACTATTAAAAAGTGGTGTAGGCATTTAATTTTAATTCTGTGTGATGTTGGTTATTTCTGGTATATATAATAAAATGTTATTTACACATTTCACTTGACAAATACGAAAGGTGACATGTAGATCGATGTTTTTTAAAATGCCATATAAAAGTCAAACAAAGAGGTTGAACAAAGAACTCGAGTGCTGTGTAAAAGCAAAGTTTTGCGACTTAATTTTTTTTAAGTTTAGGTACATAGACAGCGGAAATGGAAAAAAAATGTTCTTTCGTGAAATAACACATTATTCCAACTAGGATGCCCTGTATTACAGGAACCAGTGAAATAAAGCAACTATCAATAAAATATATCTTTAAAAAAAATGAGAATGTTCCTCTTATATCTCTTTATAATTGGCTAAGCAAGGCGAGATCTTAAAGTCAAATGAACTGGCATTCGTATGTTAGTACGTTTATTCGACAATTACTTATGTCTTGTTGATTTGATCTCTATGAACATTGGTGGAACAGTAATTCAGACAAATACCATTCTTAGGTACGAACATGAGCAGGATCCGTCAGGAGGTAATGGAAAGAGAGAGTAAAACTTTAAGTTTACGACTTAAGGCTTTATTTAAGTCGTTAAATCAATATTGCTTTGGACCTTATCGTATGGTCAATGGTTATTGATAGTAATGGCCTTGTAAGAAAAAGTACCAAAAGATGGCAATAGCAATATGCTTTTACCTATTAGAATAGAGAACTGGAAGATCAACAGTTTGTACGCAAAGTTGAAAAACAAAGCAAGATTTGAATGTAATAGGTGGTGACAACCCTAGAAGCTGAGTCTAGATGCGATTATCAGGTGGTGAGGGAGCACGCGACGAGAACCGTTGGCTCATCCGTGTCCCGTTTACCTCCTCTGTAACACCTTAATGAAGATAGTTTTATAATACATCCTTACAGAACTATATTACATTACAGGCTTCAAAGTGGGATATATCGGCGGCGCTTAGAGTTAGTTAATGACGATTAAGACTGCGCCGAGCGCACGCCGGATGTACAGTGGCGCCCTCATTACTTTTATTGTGTTTTCTAATAAACTAAAGTATTTTCTTGAAATCGGACGAAACGTTTTTGTACTACAAATGAAAACACAACTTATAGGGCATATCATACCCCCTATATCTTCCTATATACCTTCGAGTTATTAACTTAACGGAAAAAAATAGCCACCTTTTCCCGTTAAGCTGACTACTCAAAGGGTAATTGTTATTAAAGTTTGTTACGTATCTTATAAATTGTGTTTTTACTTGCACTACAAAAACATTTCGTCTGATTCCAAGGAATTGTTTTAGTTAATTAGAAAACACAATAATAGTAATGAGGGCTGTTCGGCGCACTCTTAACACGTACTTTGTGATTATTTACCCCCGACGCAAGGGATGGGAGAGGTGTTATAAGTTTGACCGCTATGTATGTATGTGTGCCAGTCTGTGTGTCTGTGTGTCGCTCCGTAGATCTTAAACGTGTGAACGGAATTGGATGCGGTTTTTTTTATTTGAAAGCAAGTTTTCTAGCGGTGGTCCTTAGTTTGGTCTTATGAAAATTGGTTGAGCAATTTAAGAGATATCTGCTCTGAAAGAAGCAAGAAGAAAGAAGGTCACCATTATATCGGGGGTTTTTATCGATCGAATTCATATACGAGTTATAAAATGAGAAATATATATGTATGTACATATAGCATTGAAGTTGAGCATACAATTTAAAAGCAATAATAATCGTTTTATTATGTAAAATATAGCTCCTCAGTAGTTTCTGTTGTAACGAAAAAGGTTAGGAAAATCATCGCAAAGAAACATGCACATAATTTTAACTGGATGTGTAAAGTGTGTTACCTACCTATTTACACAAACCCCAAATATAATTTAAATTAAATTAGCCTTTTTTTGAGAAATGTGTGGTAGGGGCTTGCCCAGGCGTGTTATTCTGTCAAAAACTTCGGACGGTCGGCCGAACGAGCGAAAGCATGAGCATAAAATATGTTTTGTTCGCACTGACGGGACTACTTAAACTCGCCGCTTGGACATTCACTCGTCCGTCCGTCCGACCGTCGGTGTTCAGAGAATCACTACCCAGATTAGATGTGATTGAATAATATTTTGCTATCCCCACAATATATCCTCACCATAGCTGTGACTTGTGTGCATTAAAATGCAGTTGCATTCCCACGCCATTCTAATTACTGCATTACCATAACACCGTATCCTTAAATCAGTATTCATTATCTATTAAACCAGTCAATACCGGTGATTAAATATAATAAACCAGTCAACACTGAACAAGGCCACATTCTAGAATTTAAATAAAAAAATATGCGGTGTTTATTAACAACACAAAGAGATGTTAAGTTTACAAAGAAAAAAATGCTCCCTATTATATTGTTCATGATTGTGACTTTGTGACAAGCTTTTGTGTCTGATAGTTTTTTTGCACGATCATAACATAACAGAGTAACTATACATACATACACAACATACTTGGACATATTTTTTAGAGTTTATAGTAGACGAAGGCGAGAAGGTATGTTTATATCTATGTATGTAAGTATGTCATAACTACAGTTAGGATTTTGGTGGCATATCGTGGTTCTAGAATCCATGGATATTATTATATTTCCTAATTATTACAATATAGGTACATGACACTTTGATTTTGAGCTTCAGTATGGTCATATTTCAAAATGAACTAAATACAATTTTACGAGTAGTTTGGTTACGCTTTCACAGCAGAGGTACCAAAGTTCATTAAAATTGATTTATAGGTTAAATGAATAAATTTTGAAATATTAAAATACTGAAGGTCAATATCAAAGTACTTATGTATTATAATAAAAAGGAAAAAGCGACTTTATCGATTCTAGAACCGCCATTAAAAGTCTTAACCCTAGTCATAACTCATAACATGACTTATCGAGACCAAATTAAAATTTCATCAAATAATTTCACGGTAAAATATATTATAGCATTACACACAATGTAAATTAATAGACTACATTTGAGAATTCCAATCGATTTCACTTCAATAACCAATATAAACCAACTCGTGCGGCGTTTTCAGCACAGGGTAAGTGATTCAACGACACGTTCGGACGGACGGACGAGTGAAAAGCGGCGAGTTTAAGTAGTCCCGTCAGTGCGAACAAAACATATATTTTAGCGCGTGCATTTTCAATTTAGCAGCATGGTTTCTGCCGATGGATCGAACGTATAAGGCTGCTTAACTGAAAATGCACGCGCTAAAATGTGTTGTGTAAGTTGTGTTTGCTCTGACGGGACTACTTAAACTCGCCGCTGCGATTTCGCTCGTTCGTCTGACCGACCGTTGATTTGAGAGAATAACACCCCTGTTAAGTAAAATATTTTGCTTGTACCAGCGTAGATATGTTTATTCATTTGTTTGATTGTTTATTTTCCTTAAAACCAAGAAATAGATTAAATCATCTACCAACCAACAATACGCTTACTAAGTTTTTATTTGGAATTTTCCCGAATCATTTTTTTCTGCATTGGTCGATGTGTGCACTAATGCAGAAGTTATGCAGCCAAGGTCGTTTAGAAGCTGGCGCACCTGCAGCACAGACATGCAGTATAGCTGTGAATCAGAGCATGATTTGCTCTCAAATACTAGGCACAATTAATTAGTGACGCAGTTTAGAAGCCACAGATGCTTCACTTTTTATACAGTTAATTATTACGCGGTTGTATAAAATAACATAGAGAACTATTAAAAAAATATAAGTGGCTCTATAGATTTGGTTTTTTCCCCTTGTAAATTCACGGCAGAACCAAAACTAGAAGTGCTATAAAGGTCATTGCTCCCTAATTAATGTTAAATAATGAATAATTTTGAATTTTGTTGTAAGGTTTTCTTATTGCTTTTCTTTTCTTACAAACTAAATATACTAGTAAACATTTATCTTTTCTATCGACATTAGTTTTTAGACTAACCTTATTTCTTGTTTACTGCAGCAGTTTTTTTTTATAAAATCCAAAGAGTCAGGACGAGGTTGACAATGAGGCGATCTATCTAGAAAGTATCTATTAATTCTGTTTTAAAAGCAAACATCTTGTATTGACCATATTCATCAATGAATTTTAATCATTCAATTCGCTGCTATAAACTACCATTACTATGAATTTCAAACATCACAAAATATATTTGAATCTACCTTCATAACTTAAAACATCCTGAATCTATGAACGTATGAATACTATGAATCAGCGGAATGAGGCAGCCGTGTTTGACCGCAGCTGTGCCCATACATCCAAACAATGCGTGCATTGTTTATGAAGATCTTATCAGAATAATGGTGAAATTAAAAAAACGGGAAAGCGAAAGTTGGTCATCAGATTGCTTTTTTGTTTCAGTTTTGATTTAGCAAATTTTTTGATCAACGGTACTTGTATTCGTTACTCACTTTTGCCCATTGGTCAATAACTGATCGATTTTCCAGCACCTTCCTACCAAAAACCATGAAAGCTACTTTTAGACATTAAGTCTCCCTAGTTAGTTAAGAAGATGTAGTGACTAAGATTGAAAAGGGCATGCTTCGACGGTTCGGTCATTTGGAAAGGATGGATGAAAGAAGATTGACGAAAGAGATATACAGATCGAAAGTGAGTGGACGGGTCGGAAGGGGCCGCCCTAGGTGTAATTTCGAGTCAAATCGGAGAAATACTAGAAAAGGGCCGAATCTTAAGTACCCGAAACCGACGTGCGTGCATGACGCGATGTATGAATGTGGAAGAAGCGAAAGAAAGTCAAGATCGTAGCAAATGGAAAGAAGTGGTCTCTGCCTACCCCTCTGGGAAACAGGCGTGATTTAATGTATGTATATGTATGTAAGTCTCCCACGAAGACCTGCACTTCGTCATCAGAATCGGTTCTGGACCAGTATTATGGTCGCCCTTAACAAATTCAGGAGACCCTACTGTTATTCTAGTCCATTGTACACAAACTAGATGGTGATAGTACCTTGTGCAGGGTCTGTCTGGGTAGCTACCACCAGCTTTAACCTACCGCTTAATTAAACGCATTCCATATGTTAGTTGTCAGAGTCTGCGCTTTCTTAGGATTGTAGTCTTAAGATTGTAGTCTTTAGAATACAAATGTCCATGGGTCACAGATCCAAGTTACTATTGCGTGGCATTGAATAGATTATGAATAAATAAATAAAAGGCTGCGTTTTCACCAGAGCTGTGCGAGGCAGCGAAGCGGTGTTGCGAGGAAAAATCCACCAATAGGATAGTAAGGCTAGTACCTACAACAAAATAATCCTATTGGTGGATTTTTTCTCGCAACACCGCTTGGCTGTGTCACACAGCTCTGGTGGAAACGCTGCCTAACACCACCGGATTGGTTGGTACAGTCAACCAATAGATTTCTAGGCCACCATGGACTTTGTCAACGTGACGTTGTAAACCAAATCATAGGAAGTGTCTTACGTTTTGGTTGTGAACGTCACTTTAACAAAGTCCGAAGTGGTCTAGAAATCAAATTGGTTGACTGGTTAACGCCGGAGGACAAAATCACGACAGAATGTTTCTAGGCAGCATGTTAAATACTTACTTCGCCATATTACAGACTCATTAACTGGTAATTGGCGCCTTTCGCTTCGGAGGATGTGAAACCGTCCGTCTCCATCTTTGGATCGTTTTCTATGAACGTCCGTCTAATTGATTAAGTACTTGAAATGTAATTAAACAAATGCCAGTACCCATTATATCCTTAGTGCAAACTTAAATTGTTGTTAAAAAGAAAGAAATTAGAGAGAGCATGAAAAAATTTGATGGTTGGTGAAATTTTATTTTACACCTATAGGTACGTACTAGTATCACAGTAGAGTTTTGGGATTTATTTTAAGTTTCTTAGCCCATCATGCAACGTAATCATGCATACGTCATGTATCGTAATCATATTGTTGACGTTTAAGTATCACTAGTCTAGTCTAGAGTAGAGTAGTCTAGTGACTAGCAAATATCAACAGTCGGTATTTATTACTATCAAAGTTTGCCATAATGGGGTAAAACCATTATATTCACTTCACTTAATTGTAATTAACAGACCAACTATGTAATCAAATATTAGAAGCATGTATGTATGATAAGACTAACAATAAGTGTAGTACTAAGGCGAACTAACTTATCCCTTTCAGGGATGTCTTTCAGTTAACCTACTTCTAATAGTCGGATAGATTTGAAATTTAGCATAAGCACTTCTGCAATTCCGATGACAACACATTAAAATGGTACAGTCAACAGCATAAATAAGTGATCATTTCTGTACCTTGTCGCTTTCATTTCTTTCTGACGACTAAGGGATTAAAGGCTTGTAGTATTTTTAGGCGATGGGCTTGCAACCTGTCACTAATATACACATGATATACATCTTAGCCTGTATGTGCAAAATATGGTTATAGAATTAACAACTGGCTGTTAAAGTTGTTGGTAATTCTGTAGCTCTGCCTACCCCACTCTGGGATGAAGGCGTGACGGTATGTATGTATGTATGTATGTCGCTTTCAATCGTTTTACAATTTTGTAAAACACTTTGCTAACTCGACGTTAAAGTGACAAGGCACATAAATTATCACTTATTTATGCTGTTGACTGTACCATCGAGCTAGTATTGCGAGTATTTGTGATGAACATAAAAAAACGGAAGGTGTATACTGTCGTCCTAAGCAAAAACGCACTAATTAAGATAAACCTCGTTTAGTAATATCAACCTTAAGATTAACGAAATAGAATTAAATCTGCTTTGGTGATTGAATTTAAGATACTGCTTATTGGTTTAGGAGGGCAGATAGTGAAAGACTGATTTAGACGAAGTCGCGAGCTTGTGCCCACAGATTTTTAAATATTCTTCCGGAAATCTTATACGGATCATGTTAATGGTAAACAAACCCCGACCTTGTAGCCCACTAAAAGCTATTTGCCGATGCTATTGACTTGTCTGTCTGTTTGTCTCGGCTATTGATTCAAGATGTTTCGTGTACACGCGTATTAGAAAATGTTTGACGTCGGATGTTGCAATGAAAACCCGTTTTTGCATTCTTTGGAAGCCCACATTCTAAAAGAGCAGAATGCAATGAATTGTTTTTATAAATTCGAACAAGATTAAATATCAAGGAATAATCTCGTCCAAATTGACGTCATGATCCCAAACTTAGTTCTTATCCCTACAGAGATTTATACGTTTTTAACTATTTATGCGCCTTTTTATAGTAGTTTAAGTACGAAATATTATCTATAAAAAGGAGTAAAAATGATTTTATTAAGTACGTTTTATTCCTTTTAAGTATTTAAATGACGCATTTCCCCCTATGTCGGAATAGCCTGTCAACGCTATGACAAGGTTCTATGGTGGATCAACATTTAAAATCTTCGATGGTACAGTCGTCCAAAAATGTTGTCAACCATCCTACGGTTGAAGTTCATTTGCAGGTCATGAATCATGATACAAGTTCGATTTTCCCTTGCATTAATATTATGATAGTGACAGAAACTTTTGTCAAAACTGGTAGACTACTTTCTTGGCCGACTGTACGATATTTGGAAATCATTTTGGCAAACGAACCGACTTGAGATCAAAGTCGCAAAATATACAACATAAAAAGCGAAATTATACTAGATACTCGTAAGTAGGTACAGCTACTTGAGATTTTACTAAACTAACCTTAGAAACTTCAACGAACCTACCCAATATCATGATAACCTCACGTACTGAACCAAATATTTCTCCCAATTATCAATCTCTCTACAACGAAGTAAAAGTCATAACCACTAATATTGTACTAAATTACGAACCTGTCCGTTTGTGTGTCACAGGGCCTGACCGCAGCGGCCGCTGGCCCAAATATGACCCACTTCTTACCTGCCCTAAATCCCTTGAAGGTGTGGTTCAAGAGTTATGGTGGGCAATAAAGGTGTCTTTACGCGGTAAAAATATTCTTAAAAGCTAATGATATGTTAGAAATTAATTTAAATTGATTATAATTATTTATTACTTATTTTGACAGGTGGTTAAAAAATGTTTGTAGAAACACGTTAATTCGGCATCACTACATTGTATAAAACAAAGTCGCTTCCCGCTGTCTGTCTGTCCCTATGTATGCTTAGATCTTTAAAACTACGCAACGGATTTTGATGCGGGTTTTTTTAATAGATAGAGTGATTCAAGAGGAAGTTTTATATGTATAAAAAAATGTTTTCTGTATGGGTGTTACAGGAAACACACATAAATGGAAGAAAAGAGAGGGCGGGTCGCTAGTTTAAAATAAATTTAAACATGTATTCAGCCGAATATTCGATTCAAAAACAACGGACGGGCGGACGAACCCATCAAACCAACTTTCGGTGGAAGTTTGCATGGTAATGTACATCATATGTTTTTTTAGTTTTATCGTTCTGTTATTTTACCTACTCTTTTTACCACTTCGGAAGTGTCTCTCGCGCAAACTATTCAGTTTAGACAAAAAATATATTATAAACCTCAATATCATTTTTGAAAACCTATCTATAGATACCCCACACGTATGGGTTTCATGAAAAAAAAGAGTTTCAGTTCTAAGTATGGGAAACCACCAAAATTGTTTTTTTTCTGATTGTGTGAAAATCTTAATGCGGTTCACAGAATACATCTACTTACCAAGTTTCAACAGTATAGTACTTATAGTTTCGGAAAAAAGTGGCTGTGACATACGGACAGACAGACAGACAGACATGAGGTATCCATAAGGGTTCCTTTCCTTTTTTGACATTTGGCTACGGAACCCTAAAAAATCGTTAATACTTGTAACAATACAGCTCGTTACTCATATCACTATTTATTTATTTTGACATAACTTAGCTCCTTTATACACCATTTACATCTAACCCTTACTTCACATCAAGACCTATCAATCATTTCTAACACCTCAAGTGACCTGATATTATAACAATATACTTACGCAACAATAATAAATGATCTACTAACAAATTAGATTAAAGCGTGCTCCGACTGACGGACCGACAGAGTTCACTAATCAAAGGTTTGTAGATTGAGTTTGTTACACAATGGTAATGGAGAAAAGGTGTAATGGTAATTTTATTTATGGTTCAAGGCAGGTACTGTTATAACCATATAGCTAGATATGGAAATAGAACAAGATCTATAAATACCTAATAATGATTATCTAGCGGATATTATCGTAATTTAACTTTTTTTAGTTGCATATCTGTCATAATTTAATCAAAGTGGCATTCTTGAAACAGTTTTGTAATAATTGAATTAAGTAAAAAAAAAATAGTTTTTATTTTTTAATTTGGTGGATTGAGACCTAACCCGAGCTCTCCTTATGATGAAAAGGTCCGTGAAATATTGTGTGAAGCTTGTGACATTTGTATGAAACAGTTGAAAAAAAAGCCAATTAAAATACCTTTACAATAATACAGAGATTCTCTCAAACCTATTAAATCCTGACCATTTTAATGACACAACTAAACATTTCTGACACAAACCGTTTCTTTGCCCCCATTGTTAGTTCGAGAATGCCAGATGAGTGATTTTGCAAGACCGAAGGGCCTTCCTTTAGCAATCAACAATCATGTAATCACTCAAAATCCTAATTCAGCCTCAAAATCGTCCATCAACATAAAATAACTCGAAATATAAACGGTTGTTAGTAAATCGCCCAAGAGAATTTAAGGCTATTTATTACCCCTAATTCTACGCTTTAGGCTGCGCCAGCGCCGATGTATTTGGTGCGCGTGAGACCCGACACTTACTGGTAGGTGATGAGTGATTAACCGGCGAGTTTAAGTTGTCTTGTCAGAGCGTACAAGCATTTTAGGGCGTGCATTCTTAGAAGCTTAAATAGTCGTTTGTGAAAAAACATTTTTTAAGAGAATAGCAACTGGAAATTTATTCAATGTCAAAATGATTAACGTGGTTCGCCTAGCCCAAGAAACTATATGGGGATGGTTCAAATCCCGATGACGGCAAATGTTGTTTTACTACATTTAAAATTTTCACATTTAAAATTAGTGATTAAGATTAAAAAGCTTTGATGGTTCGGTCATTTTGAAAAAATAGATGAAAGAGATAAACAGATCGAAAGTAAGTGGGAGGGTCGGAAGGGGCCGCCCTAGGCGTACTTTTTCCAAAAAAAATCGGAGAAATACTGGAAAAGAGCCGAATCTTAAGTACCCGAAACCGACATGCGTGCATGACTCGATATATGAATGTGGAAGAAGCGAAAGAGATTTGTCAGGATCGTAGCAAGTGGAAAGGAGTGGCCTCTGCCTACCACTCTGGGAAACAGGCGTGATTTAATGTATGTATGTAAATTAAAACGATAGTAAAAAAGTCAAAAAAAGTTCAAACTTTAATTTACGATGTAGACTTGTTGATTTAGTAATACTTACTTACGTACTTTGTATCTAACGAGTTGATTCTCGAAATGGTAGTCTTTCTTACCTGCAACAAAAAAAGAACCTTTAGTCATTCATTGCACAAGCGTTTAACAAGATAATTAATACAAGAAAAAACATAATGGAGCTTATTAATTACTATAGGCTCAAAATACACATTTCGTAACACGTAACCATTGAACAACAAACATTTGTACGTACAACCTTCGAAATAATCTGCCTATTAATCAGCGACGACTCATCATTTATTGTTCAGTAATTACTATGAGAACCCACGGGTTTAACAATGTAATTAAGTTTTATTAAACAATGCAATTGATATGTACCAAGTTCATCTGATAGTGTTGGAGAAAAATGCAAATGCATTGACGATGTGTGCATTGTGGATGCATTAAATGCACTTAAAATCAATTACATACAAACATACATACATTTGACGACGCGCTGGCCTAGTGGGTAGTGACCCTGCCTACGAAGCTAGCGGTCCTGGGTTCGAATCCCGGTAAGGGCAGATATTTGTGTGATGAGCGCGAATATTTGTTCCTGAGTCATGGATGTTTACTAATGTATTTAAGTGTATATTTCTCTATATAAGTATTTATATCGTTGTCTAGTACCCATAGTACAAGCCTAGAGCTTAGTTTGGGACTAGGTCAATTGGTGTGAGATTGTCCCCTTATATTTATTTATTTTATATAAACACATACCTACAGTCATGTTCGAATGCTTGTACTAAAAAATATGGGGAAATGTCCTTTTGAATTTACCCAATTTTTCCATCATACTGCGCCTAGATAATTTGAATGAAGACAAAGAACCAGCCACAGAGCAGATAATCTAATAAACAGATATTTAACCGGCTTCCAGAGCATTAGATCACAATCGGCCATTACTATAATGTCAGGGCCGGCGCGGTCCACCCAGCCGACTGGGCCATAACGCAATGACAGGTGGAATGTGACTACACACAAATTGTTTTAAGATAAATCAGCAATTAGATTCACAAGATTTGCACTTGGCGAAAATTCAAGGTATTTTATAATTGACAGAGGGGCGTTTTCGCATCTTGTTCGAATCGTAAGTGTTTATGAATTAATCACTTATTGATCTTATCCGGCAAAACGGCTGAAGCAGTGTTAGTATCAGTGTTGTCACATCTACCAACTTTTTGGTAGATCTACCTAATTTGCCTCCTGTCTACCTATCTACCACCCACGGCCCTAAAGCTACCTAATTTTGATATTTTTCAAAATGTTATGATTGTAAACATTTTCCACGCGTGTAGGGTAACGAAATATTACTTGCTATCAAATTTAGCCTATCTTGTAATTTCAGCAATTAAAACGGAACGCGTTACGTTAAGTGTATAATCTGTGTTTGAGGTGACATAAAAAAAATGAGAAGCTGTCTGTGACAGCTGACACTGGCAGATAGCAAAGCATTTCGCGGCATTTTAGGTAAGTTTGGTGTTAATTTTGAACATTTTCTACGCATTTTTAATCATTAAGAACAGGGTGGTAGATCTACCTAATTTTCATTTCAAAATCTACCAATTTCTACTAATTGTTGGAGCCTGTTCTACCAATTTACCGAAAGTAGATGTGACAACACTGGTTAGTATTATTGTTGTGAGACAAGTGAGAAGGGTAAATGACTAGCATTATATAGAGGTATTCTTAGGCAGTCTCAGTCTATAGATTCTGTCAAAACTAGACTGAGGTTCTGGCTTGACACCTGTTCATAAATCTTTTTCATGCTTATTATGTTTATTATTTTATGGGTGTCCCTCAGAATCCCTAACAAAGTTTGTCCTAACATATCGTTTGGCCGAATTTTCATTTGCCCTAAAATGGTTTTTAGAGTCAGGCAACTTTTTGAGTTTTCAAATTATATCGGCGGTTCGGTTAGCTTAGGGCTGTATTATAACAACACAAAAAAAAATAATAAGCGGCAATGGCTTTAGGATAAACGAAAATTCGGACAAACGATGCATTAGGACAAATGATGATTAGAGATTCAATAGGGGAACCTTATTTTATATATTGTACTCTATCTTGATGATTATATCAACTTCTTTTAATGTCATATTTTTTTGTCAATTCATTGTCATTAACTATTTCTCAATCGCTCAAAGGTTAACTGGAAGAGATCACTTGTACTTTTTCAAATTAAAAATCAAAATATTTATTCGGTAATTTAGCCACATATACGTCTTTTGCACGTCGTTAAAAAGGAGTAAATCTACTAGTCCTTCGGACAAGATCATCATTGCGGAGAAGAAGCGCCGCAAGAAACTCCAGCAGAAGGTTAGCCTTTGTACCTACATTATACTTGTTTATTTATGTAATCGTATGGCATACTACTAATATTATGAAATTAAAAGTTGGTTTGCTACTCCTTCACACTGGAACCGCTAGACAGACTTGAAATAGAAATTTGAAATGGAGTTAGCTTGTATCCTGGATTAACGCGTAAGCTACTTTTCATCATTTTTTTTTTATTTCCTAGGGAATAACCATTATCCATACTTACGCGGACGAAGTCACGGCCAGAAGCTAATAAACTATATAAAATAGGCATTGCAATCCGGAGTGATTTTAAGAGTTACTATTCCAATTAATTAATTCTTGTTACAGCTATGCATTAACGGTTTTTGAAGACTAAGAACGACCGATATACGCTTAGTATTTGAGTTCTAGGTGTGCAACTCTATTCCCATTGGCACCTAACCATAAAACCATAATTGGAATAGATAGATAGCTCTTAGAATTCTTAATTTAAAAGTGAAAAGTGTCGATATTACACTCGAATGAAAACTCAGATCGTGTCGATAGAAAGCTGACTTTTCCAAGAATCTGGAGCACATTCGTCATCATCATTACGATGATCATTATTAACATCAGTATGGATGCATGATCGTTGTGGTTTGCTCTTTTTTTGCGTGTGAAATTGTTTAAAAAAGGCCAAGTTTAGTTAACGTGGTGCCGTATCGTCAAATGTCGTCGTGAAATCAAGCACCTAGTGATTTGACAACGCGTTAAGCCTAATGACTAGTGCCCAGTTCCTATATTCAAGAATCGAATCGTTTTCTTTACGTCTCGTTAAAATTTGACATATTTGGTACGTAGCAAATGTGAAATTTTAACGAAACGATTCGTTTCTTGAATATAGGAACCGGGCACTAGTGATCCCGGGTACGAATCCTGGCAAGGGCAAATATTTGTGTGATGCGCGAGTGTCCTTAGTCTTGGATGTTTATTATGTTTCCTGTGTGTAAGTATTTTTTTAAATAAGCATTTTTATCGTTGTTTAGGTCTAATAGTATACTTTTAGTTTTTTTTTTTTTTTTTTTTTTTTTTTTTTTTTTTTTTTTTTTTTTTTTTATGGCATAGAGAAGACAAACGTGCACACAGGCCACCTGATGGTATGTGGAAACTGTGACCCATAGACATTCGCATTCACAGGACTGCGATGCAATCCTAAGACTGCAAATGCGTTGCCAACCCTGAGGACTAAGATGGAATGCCTCTATGCTAGTCATTTCACCGGCTGTCTTATCCCCAAACCGGAACACAACAATGCGAACACTGCTGTTTGGCGGTAGGTTAATGGATAAGATGGTGGTAGCGATCCGGACGGACCCAGCACAAGGTCCTACCACCCGCAAAAGTAGTTAGTAGGTACCAGGTTCATTATAGACCAGGGGCTCTATTCCACATGGTAAAAACCAAATCGGTTTTGCCCTGTTATCGTATTGTCAACGGTTAGATAGCTCTCATTTGCTTCACAGTAATGGCGGTCGAGTTCAAAAACAATACCAACTTAACAGATCAAATATGATTTGGATTTTACCGCCTACTTAGAGTACAGGCGCAGGTAAACTTATGCAAGATGGATTTTGAATATTTTAGGATCAAAAGGATTTAGATATACAGGGTGTTTGGCAGTCGGGTGTAGGGGTTTTAAGGAATGATAGTTAGGGTCATTCTGAATATTTTTGACCACATTTACTATTATGCTAAGTTTCACGGTTTCCGAGATATTGATAATTTTAATAGGATTTTTTGTCATTTTTCCTTATGTCCGTGATACGAAAATCACCTAAATTCATGCATTAATTAAATAAAAATTGAGTGGTTTCTTGCATGATTAGAATCAATATTAAATCAGGAAGTTTTTAACGCTACATGCCAGTATTTTTTTCATAACAACTTTTTGAGTAAACGCGCAGAGTTACTTCCTCCATACTAAGAGAACCCCGCGTTTGTTTTTAACCAAGTATGGAAAAACAAACTTTGTGCGCTTACTCAAAAAGTTGTAAGAAAAAAAAAAAGACATGTAGCTTTAAAACTTCCTTATTTCATAGTGATTCAAATCATGCAAGAAAACACTGCTTTTTTTTAAAATTAATACTTGAATTAAGCGGTTTTTCGTATCACGGACATAAGGAAAAATGATAAAAATCCGATTAAAATGATCAATATCTCGGAAACCGTGAAACTTAGCACAATAGTAAATGTGGTCAAAAATGTTCAGAATGACCCTAACTATCATCCCTTAAAACCCCTACACCCGACTACCAAACACCCTGTATATTACACAATAGGTAATCTGGTTTCACCATATTTACGCCTAATTTATCAGCGTAGTGTCGGAATTCGCGTGCACTTGTGCTGCGTGGGTGGTCGACCGAATTGGTTGGAATTGGAAGGCGCGCCTAATGGTGCTGACCTGGTTAGATTCGAGCCTTTCTGTACTTTAGGCTTGCAATAAGGGCGTGAAATAATGTATGTTTGTAGCTAGTTCTTTCACGACAAGACTGCGAAGAAATGAAAGACATTTTGACATTCGCACGTTTGACATAAGCCTGCCCTGACCCACCATAGAACTGTGACACAGTGACGTTATGATTCAAGTCGTAAGAAGTGTCATAATAATGGTTTTATAGTGTCACTGTGACACCGTTCTACGATGGATCAGGGTTCCATTGGACGGATGGTACCTATTTTGCAGTGGTTTGGTGCAGCTTACTGGGTTGTCGCAATATCCATCGAAAGTTTTCCAATGCGTTTGACATTATATTATTATAATAAGGGCTACGAGTTTGATAAGTATTTACTTATTTCGTTTTTTGATGTTGTGGTTTTATTATTTATGTTGACGATATTAGTTATTTCGTATTTTTAACATGCAATGCATTTTATATTGGTACCGTGCACATATTACATACATACATACATACCTTCACGCCTGTCTCCCAATGGGGTAGGCAGAGATTATGGAACGCCAGGTGCACCGATCTAAACACACAATTTTCGCTTCCTCTACATTCATCAATCTCTTCATGCACGTACGGCGGTTTTGGGTGCTTTTGATTTGGCCCTTAATCAGTACATCGCGATCTGTGGTGCACATATTAAGCAACACAATAAGTAATAGATAAGAAATTCCCCTCTGATCGTTACAGGTGCCATCTTCTAAAATCACCAATAGCTTCAAACATCAAGATTATCACCAAATAATCTCAATTCCTTATCTCCGAATTTGCTCTCGTTTCCCCTTAATTTGTATACGGATCGAGTCGGTGCGGGCGAGCGGCGCGCGCGCAAGGCCGGCGAGGTCACGCGCACTTGTTCCCACGCGGGGGCGCGCCGGCGCAAGCGTATAGGTAGATGTTGATGGACAGTCACAAGATTTAATTTCGTACCCACCTTAGGTTCAAAACCAATCTGACATTCTACAATAATAAGGTTAAGTTTCCTAAAAATTACAAATGACTTGACATCTCTAATGACATTGACGACTTCAAGCATATTTTTCTTGAAATGGGTCCCAAATTAACGCTCGTGACCGGACATACCTACGCTTGTTGACTGATTTTAGGAATTGTGCCTGATTATTTATTAGTAAAAAAAATATATTTATATATAGTTTTGCGGGTGGTAGGGCCTTGTGCAGGGTCCGTCCGGATCGCTACCACCATCTTATCCATTAACCTACCGCCAAACAGCAGTGTTCGCATTGTTGTGTTCCGGTTTGGGGATAAGACAGCCGGTGAAATGACTAGCATAGAGGCATTCCATCTTATTCCTCAGGGTGGGCAACGCATTTGCAGTCTTAGGGTTGCATTGCAGTCTTATGAATGCGAATGTCTATGGGTCATAGTTTCTACTTTCCATCAGGTGGCCTGTGTACTCGTTTGTCTTCTCCATGCCATAAAAAAAAAAACCTTCAGCAGTACATCTTTACATACCCAGAGATGGATAGATGTAGTGACAAGCTACCTACGAGTACGTAGTCAGGTGGCTTTCATAGTTTCCTGGAGTTTTTTGCGGCGCTTCTTCTACGCAAATTAACTCCATATTACCGACGTGTAAAAGAGCCCATATGTGTGGCCAATTTACTGAATAAATATTTTGATTTTGATTTGATTTTGACTTAGTACGTGGTCATCGTGGGTCCATGGTCTAACTCTTTATCCGTCAAACAGCAGTAGCATAATTCAGTGGAATGACTGAGCACGCCATGCAGTCATCGGGATCGGCAACGCATTGCAGTCTTACACACACAAAAACTCACGCCTTTATTCCCAGAGTGGGGTAGGCAGAGCTACAGAATTACCAACCACTCCAAAAACCTGTTGACCACTCTGTAACCACATTTTGCACAATCAGGCTAAGATGTTTACCAGTGTATTAGTGATAGGTTGCAAGCCCATCGCCTAACAGTACTACAAGCCTTTATTCACTTAGTCGTCTCTTACGACATCCACGGGAAATAATGGATTGGCACTAATCTAACCCGGCAACCACACGGGTCGGCATTGCAGTTTTAAAAAATCTTAATATTGCTAATACCTATCTATGAGCCTAAGACTCTACTCATTTGTCAACTAATTTGTTAAAAGCGTTAATTTAAGCAACTAGGATCTAATCTGCATATATTTTTTATGATAATCGTACACAGCACTCGGCTATCTATCGTTGTCTTACTCTCTCTTGCATCTGTCACTGTAGTGTTTAGTTTAAAAGAGTGTGAAAGCGATAAATAACCAAGTACCATATAAGTTTTAATAGGTATTCTGGTTTTACTGTATTGAATATTTGAATGTTTATTACAAGCATTAAAATAAGCCATAGCCGCGCCCTTACCTTACAAAGGCTGTTACAAAACGTTGACCACATTCCGTACCAAAACCCATGACTTCCATGTTTAATCGACCCATTTTGGAGTCCTTGGTATGTCTGTGGCAAAAATTCAGGGCCTGACTTTACGATTTCCTTAAAAAAGTGACACGTTATGGAGGCTTTGGGCACTTTTGTTCCAAACACAACCGGTGCCCGGTTCTCCGATTGCCATATAAAATTGACACGAAATCGAGTTTTTGGGTTTAGAGTGTTAACTCGTATCGTGTGCCAGTAAATCAGGCTTATGTCGTTATTATAGTCCGTTGGTGTAAATAGAGTTGATTATTGTTTATTAGCCGATTTAGAATTGCATATAGAACTAATAAGGGCGTGTCTTATAAGGGCTCATTAGAATGCAAGTATTTTATGTCACCTTACAAGGACATGGTAGGGTTGGATTTATGGATAATTATTTTGAAATCGTTAGATCGTACATTTTAACAAATCAAAGTGTATTTAACTCTAAAAACTCGTTGTTCATTCTATAACCATATTTTGCACAAACAGGCTAAGATTTTACCAGTGTATATAATATTTATGTAGTGTAATATTTATTCATGACTAGTGATCGTTATCAACGTCCACTTTTGGTAGCAAAGGGTATGGTTGGCAGAAAAAACAAAAACATTTGGTTGTTTACTTTTGATCTTAACCATAAAATAAATACTTACCTTCTAAAGATACCTCTAGATATAAATCCTTACGGTACAAAACCTTTTCCGCCCTAATATATTTTTAAAACAGTGTACGTCAAATGACATAAAATGTCATCAAAATATAACTGTAGTTGAAAATCTAATTACACTACGCGACGTGTTTATCTAAATAAACCAATGCATATCGTATCTAGAGTGGATATTCAAGTATTTTAGTGGAGTCCTCATAAAGTGCACGTATGATCACAGTATTTACATTGACAGCATGGATTTGACACAATACCCGTATTTTATTACGACGGATAAAGCCACTCGATGTACTGTTTGTAATATCAATATTAAAAGGAAAAAGCACAATATAAACACTTAAAGTCAAAATCCCATGTAAATAAAATAAAATAAAAATAGTGTGCAATATTTTAAAGACTTAAATTTCCTTTTTGTGACTTCTGTTAACGTAGAAAGGTCATTTAGCTATTTAAAATGGGTTTTTTCCAATCGACGTGAACGACTGACAGCCAAATCTGTTGAACAAAGGAGATAGTTTTTTTTGGGCCCACTAAAAACGGTTACGTTTATTGATCATAATAAACACAAAAAAAATAACCAAATTATTACAACACATGAACGAAATCTTATATTAAAATGTAACCGGAATTAAGAATAAATATAAAAGAGTAATATTTTGATATTTTTGCGGAACATTTGATTCCTATCATTATCAAGTAATACGCAAAAATGAAATGCGTGTAGAGGAACGTTTTGGTATACCTTATAACCTAACCTTATAAAAAGAAAACTGAACTTTGATTAACTGTTAATAATTAAGAAGTAGTAAGTATTAAAAGATTAAACTTTTTTCTAGTCTTATTTTTAAGAATTTCGCCAACAACTCTTTTTGAAATCACCGTGCAAAGGAACGCAGTAGGTATTTGTCAACATACTTCACTCAAACGTTTTTTTCGAATTGCGTGTAGACATCAAGTAGACATAAGAAGTAGACATACCCTCATGGTCTGGGATTGATTGCCTATTGATATAATATTTCGTAAAAATGGCATCTGCAACAACATCGCCTGACCCGCAAACCCGTTGCGTTAATTGTGCAATAAGATTTAAACGCAATGTAAGAAAATATTTGCTGTCCGGGATAGCTGCAGAGGTCCGCCAACTTGTATGTGTGTGGATTTCTCGTGAGGTGAGTGTTGTATTATAATAATACCTAATAATATTGCGCAGATTGAATATGAATACAAACGATATATGCAAAATGTGTTATACTGTTTCAAGAGCAAGTTAATAACCCTCCTACCTCCTTTTTTTCAGATAAACCCAGTAGATGCAGTTTGTAGAAACTGTTTAACACTCTTGGAAGAGAATGTTCAAACTGGTCATGCAATAAGAAGATATGGTTATAGAAATATTTGCATTCCCTGTGGTTCCTCAATTTTAAGAGCACACCAAACTCACGAAGTGCTTATTGACTCGGGGGAAAGAAATGTTATTTTGCAGTGGATACCATCACATCAGGTAATTACAAATAGAAAATCATAGAAAAAGAGAACATACATATACACGTACATTTAACCTTTTGAACGCCACAGTCGGCACTGGCCGACAACTAAAAGTCGTGCCACTCACGCCAAGTCGGCTATAGCCGACAAAACTTCAAAATTAAAAGAGACTTTATTTCGTACCAATAAGGTGTAATTTTCATAGCATAGCAAACAGGTTTGGCGTGTGAGTGACACTTTTTGTACTCGGCGTAAGGCGTTCAAAAGGTTAAAGAGATGATTACTAGCGTAGTTGGTAGTCGCTAGCGGTCCTGGGTTCGAATCCCGATAAGGGCAAATATTTTTGTGATGAGCGCGAGTATTTGTTTCGAAGTCTCAGTAAGTTCTAGTTCAATATTAATCATCAATGTTTTTCAGGTGGAACGCTTAAGACAAGTATGTATGGCTTGTTGGCTGAAAGCTTCCCGAGCTGTGCAAAGGCATAGGCAACAAGATGACAACAGAGATATGGCCATACAGCCAATCGTTGTTGAAAATAGAAGTAACACCCCACCGAGTTTAGCGATGTTTTTGATGAAACTTCGTACAGGAGATGGCAATGATCGCATAGCTTCTCTTTTTAATGTTAGTTCATCAACTGTGTTCAAACACTTGAACATTGTAAGGCAGTGTTTTGATGACCAATTCATTCGATTGCACTTAGGGACAAATAACTTATGTATCCAGCAAGTTGCTCAATATAACTTGATAATACCAAACGGTTTATTTGGTAGTCCAGATATGGATCCCGAGTCTAAACCAGCCATAATAATATGTGATGGTACCTACGTTTATGTGCAAAAAAGTAGTAATTACTTGTACCAAAAGAAAACGTACAGTTTACATAAGTTTCGTAACTTGGTGAAACCGTTTTTACTTGTGTGCTGTAATGGTTACATCCTTGATGTGGTTGGACCATACCCTGCGACAGAATCAGATACTTCTATAATGCTTAGATTATTTAGTGATAACAGTCCACTGAGAAACTATTTCAGAGAAAACGACGTTTTCATTCTTGATCGGGGTTTTCGGGACGCAATTCCAATCTTGCAGCAACAGGGTTACAAAGCTTACATGCCTGAATCTAAACAGACTGGTGAAAACCAATTGTCAACCATCGCAGCCAACAAGTCCCGATGTGTGACCTTGTGTAGGTGGGTGGTTGAAGTTGTTAATGGGCGATTTAAAAGAGACTATAAATTGTTCCGTCAGGAATATTTTAGTAAAGCATCAACCCATCTCATGCTGGACTTTAAAATTGCAGCTGCATTAATAAATCGGTTTCATGTTTTGATCCGTGACAATTTTTATGCTGAAGAAATATTAGCGATCGCTCAAGCCAAATTAAACACCCCAAATGATTTAGCTACCCTACGTAGAAACGCATAATTTAAACCGAGTGAGGGTACAATTTACCAGCATTGACGGTAATCATCCAGAGTTAGATAATTTTCCTCATCTGACATTTGAGGATCTGATTCTGTTCGCACTCGGTATTTATCAAATAAAACAAGCTAAGTCATATTATGGTGAGCACATCAGGGCCGCTGGAGAGTACACAATTCAGGTATACCGGCAACTTGGGCACGAGTTTGGTTCAAATAATTACCTTCTGCGTGGTAGGATACAGTCAAGGCACACAAGTAGGAAGACTTATTATACGTACATACTAGTTAACACTGACACATCAGTTTCTAATACTAGAGCTGCTATTGCTGGGTACTGTTGTAACTGTTTGGTGGGCAGACGCACTGTTGGCTGCTGTGCACATGTAATGTCTGTTGTGTGGTTTTTGTCTTGGGCACGGCATCAAGATGAGGTTCAGCCACCTGCGTCATTTTTAGACCAAGTTCTGCTTTTAAGTGATGACTATGAGAATGAATAAATATTTTTGTAACATAAAAAGCGTTTGTTTTCTTGAACGACCACTTGAGAAAAACCCCCTTCAAAAATGCATAAAATCCTAACATCTCTTAAAATGGTATAGGTTAGTCCAACTGACGTCAGCTTTTGGTTAAATATGTGAGTAGCCGACTTCCGGTGTTTTTTTTTTCATTTTTGAAGTAGATTTTTTGCATCTATATCATTAGTGTGATTAGGTAGTAAATATGTATCAAAATGTATTCAAGCTCGCTGCAAGCAGCGCCGCGGGAAAGTCATAGTCATATTTAATCTTAATCGAGATAGCTTAATTATCGCCACCCTTAAGATGGGTACCGTTGAGGAGTTCCGGTGGCCACCTACAGCAAATGATACTGTCTGAATGCAAATGCTGGATTTGTTACTAAAAATACCAAAATCGCTATATCTATACCTATAATATTTGAGGACTTCCCTCATTTCCTCACGGATCAGATTCAGAATGAGACCATCTCTAAAATAGGTATACTCTATTAAATCAAAAAAATATTTTTGCAATCGGGCCACAAATGGCGGAGAAATCGGTAAACATACTTAAAAAAAACATACAATGGAACAAAGAACCTCGTCCTTTTTCGAAGTCGGTTAAAACTGATTTTCTGTGTCTTGCATTGCACAGTACACCATTTCACAGCATAGAAAAAATGATGGAAATCTCACCTATAGCAAATACCATAGATGTTTGTTATTTTTAGTTCTTGTGAGATTCATATTTTAATTGACATATTTTTCATGATTCCGGTTAGACAAGGTAAATCTAATATAACCATTGTAATCTAGAATTTAAGAGGAACAAATCGACATATCGCACCTTTGCGACAAAACTGTGACAACTTCTTTTGTCGCAACTTTGAAGATAGCACACTTTTGTCGCAAAGGTGCGATATGTTTCATTAATATACGGTGCGATTTGCGTGGGGCCCATCCCCCATACAAAAAAAAACTATCTCCTTTTAGTCATTTATTCACTATAATTTGGATTTGTTGTTATAAATATGTATATAAATCTCATAATTTGTAAAATATATAATGTTTAATATACTTCGTTGTTTGTTTTTTTTGTCAACCATACTTTGCTACCATTACAGGACGTTGATAACGATCACTGTTCATGACCCATGGATGATTTCTATGTATTTAAGTATATATTTCTCTATATAAGTATTTATATCGTTGTCTAGTACCTAGGGACTAGGTCAATTGGGATTGACCAAAAAAAATAACTCACGGTTTTTACTTTCTCATTCGAAAGAATGGGAAATTTTAAGACACCAATTTCATTAATTTTGTATTTGACCCAATAGTTTTGTTTTAATATCTTTATTTATTTAGCAGACATTTTATGGATGACATGATTATTTTAAATTTCGGATGGCATTTTCTAATAAATTACAACAATTAAATTATATCCAATGAAAAAAAGTGATTCTAATAGTGTATTAAAACATACTATTTCAAGCTGTTTTCGCCTAACCCGTAAGATACACCTAGGACAGCTTCAAGCCGAAAACGAAAGTCAAACAAAGGTTAAAATGCAGAACGGCTTTAAAACCCTATTCCTCGAAATGGTTTTCGAATTGGAGTAATTGTAAAAATATGAACAATCCCAATTGGTGTGACATAGTCCCCTGATATTTATTTATTTATTTATTGACAGATAATCTCAGTACCGTAAAAAACCACTTATCAGGTATTGTACTAAATACAATTATAATGTAAGTAATTAAAATACTTACCTTCGTATCATTTTTCATTACAGGAATAAAAGTGATGAAACATAAGTGACTTTTTTACACAGAAAACAACAACTTTTATACAATTTATGCAAAAACAAAGAAGGCACAAATTACGGGGGCATGCGCGGCGCGGGCGCAGCGAGATCAAAGAAATGTCACGCGCGGGCACTCCCGCGCAGGGCGACCGGCGCAGCGGCGCGGCGGGACACTGGGCGCGAGATTAAGCATGTTACTAATCTTATACATCTATACTAATATTATAAAGTTGAGGAGTTTGTTTGTTTGTATGTTTGTTTTGTATGTTTGCTTGAAGGCGCTAATCTCATAACCACCAGTCCGATTTGAAAAAAAATTTTTATCGAGGCTATACCTATATATTATGCAAATACTCTTTATTGAACAACAAAAACAACAAAACACGGTACAGGACTTTTAACAGGCGGTCTTGCCGCTAAATAGCGATCTCTTCCAGACAACCTTCCAGACTTAAACGCGTAAAAACATTATACTATGTAGATTTATAACAGGAGGAATGACGAGACGAGATATTGTACTAATAGATAACTCAAAGTTAACAGTGTTTACACAAGCAATATCAAGCTTAATGGGAAGCTCCATCCATTAACCATGTAATCAAGTGCTTATTATGAAATAAAGAATTTTGTATTTTGTATTTTTGTTTAAATCTTGCCTACGCCTACAGGGAATAAGTTTCCCGCTCGGTGTACACCTGTCCTTACCATATCTACTACAGGATAAACCTTTGTCGCCGTGTATACGCCATTAACACTATTCAGCTTATCTTAATTTAAGCGAGTTATAAAACTATTTTAATTCGAATTTATACAACTTTTAAACCAATTTAGTTTATCTTTAAGATATCGTTACTACTTTAGAAAAAACTCATATCTGATATTGCGAGATGTATGAGTTTGAACTTAATTCTCTTCGCTTTTAAGTTTCAAATCGTACGTCACAAAATGTGAGATACGAGGTTTTTTCAGAGCAATGACGATATCCGTGCTCAGTAAGATATATGTGGTGTTTATGACGATATTTGTAGCACTAACTGGTGCATGCTTGCATATCAGTTAAAATGCAGTTATGCAGTTATAATTAAAAAACAGCTGAGATAGCGGCGACGGTACGTCGAGTAATTATCAACGTCGTGTAATGAATACGTCCTATTTTTATTCTTTTAGCGAAAAACAGTGTTTAAAACGAGTCCATATCGGAATCTATAATGTTTATTTCGTATAATGTATCACAGTTTTTTTTGCGTTTTACAATAGAAAGGGTTTTATTTTAATTATGATAAAAACTAACCTAACGTACCTTACCTAATCTACAGAATAGACGTTAATTAAATTCTGCAATGTCAGCCTAAAAGGGTGTTATGTGAAAGGATTTTATGCGAATTGAATACTTATGCGAAAAAAAATGCATCTCGAAGGGGTCCCGTTTAAAAGGCATAGTGCATATAATGTTAAAAAATAGGTAAATAAGTAATACAACTATCAGAATGTCGAGGAAGCTTTAATATGGTACATACCGGTAATGTTAGCGTTATACATCTAATTCAGGCTCTGAGAACCGTCCTTCATTTTATACCCCATGCAAAAGTTGTAATGAAAATAAATTTCATGTTGCTTTAAAAACTTCAACATGCAAAAAAACACTGAAAAAAAAAAGAATTAATACATGAACCTAGGGGTTTTTTGTAACATGGACATAAGGAAAAATGACAAAAATTCCGATGAAAATGATCAATATCTCGGAAACTAATAACAATTGCTGAACATACATGGGGGTTAAATCGATAGCTTAAGAGCTGCTCTATCACCCCCTTAAAGCGGTCGAACTAGCTACCAAACAACCTGTATATTTAAACTAGTGGAAATAACCATGTGTCCATTTTCTTTGCAAGAGTCAGTTATAGGTTCTAAAAGGTTAAGTTTGCTGCGGTAAAAAACTAACATAACAAATTGAAAGAACACCTTAATCGGTTAAATCCACACATGAGTACTTATTTCAACATTTTCAACGCCTTTAGTGTTTTTCTTTTGCTCAACAATATATTACATAAACATTAAAAATTCCAACCGACACACTTCGTCACAACAAACAAGCCGAAACAAGTCAACAAGACAATACATTAAATTTATATAACAATACAAATAAAAGACGACCTCAACCAAATCCGCTCCTTTGGCAAATATCCGCAAATTCTTCAAGAGAAACATACATATATTAATATGTAAAGAAGTCACCAATAACCCGTAACAAAAATTTAACATCAATTTAAATTTAAATTTAATTCAATCACTATAAGGTGGTTTATTGGTTGCAGCTGAATGTAGTTAGCATCTTTTGTTTAAAATCGGTTACGTAATCGGCGTATGCTCTTCTCACGATAGCTTTATTGGTCATACAAATACGTTGCGTAACTTTTATGCGTGAATCTTTGAGCTTACGAGCTTTTGTTTGATATATGTCTGTTCGTCAGTACTCAAATATATGGAAAGCTGGATTTCACTTTCAGTATAAGTGTGAAAGGGTCAGTGAAGAAAGTTGTGTAGACCTGAGCTTCTATGTGTGATTTAAAACATATCGTTACCATATTGTTAATTGTACGGTAGCTTTTATTAACTTGACAATAAAGAAGCGATTGGATTTCGAAATCTTAATTGGTTAAAATAAAGTGGAACAGTTAACTCTGATTTTCTCGTCTTTAGGTTCTAAAACCAGAGAATACTGGAAAAGGGCCGAATCTTAAGTACTTACCCGAAACCGACGTGCGTGCATGACTCGATGTATGAATGTGGAAGAAGCGAAAGAAATTTGTCAAGATCATAGCTAGTGGAAAGAAGTGGTCTCTGCCTACCCCTCTGGGAATTGTATGTAGGTTCGAAAACGTTAGAATACTAACTGAAAATTCAAAAAGCAGCCTTATTTTAACCTTATTTTAACTTACTACTACCTATATATTAGCCATAGATTTCATTTCCATAACTAAAAACTACACTCTTACCGTATTTCATCTAGTGTGTCTAATTAGCTCTGTAAAAAACGGTAGAATGTAAAAAATCATACAAACACATCATTTTAATAAAAACTCACACTTGAATCATCGCGTAATTCTCGTTCTAAATGATACCGGGCAGCGCTTACTTTTTCTGCGTAATTATTTTTTGCCTCGTGTCATATATAAAGAACGATAAAACAATACATTTCCCTCCTTTAACTACAATTACCTTGATCTGTTTTTGCATCCAAGAGACAGCTAAATCACAGTTAATGTATGTCTCCAATGAAAACTCATATAAGTCGACTTACCTTGTAATAAAAGGGCCTAAATCATATACAGAGTATGCTAGACTTAAACCCTTCTTCACTTGAATCTTGGAAGAGTTGTACCTTTTTTCAATAGAGCCACAGTAAGTATGGCAGAACATAAATTAATATGACTCCCGTCAAAGCGCGTACGCCATTGACCAAGGGTCTATTATTTGTCAATCTGCGCACTACATTATTTGAGCTATAAGACTAAACTAAATCTCAGAATAAATGGTTGTTCGCGTAAATTACGACGTTTAAATACAGCAAAAAAATATTCGTTTCTGTGATCGCGTATGTGACATTCGAGGAAGACGTAAATGATATACAATTTGCGTAGTTCTTCTGAGGACAATTTGAAAATGATGTGAGGGTTCGATTTTTTGTAGAATGTCTCTGATAGTTTATTGTTTTGCACGTGAAATACGACGCAAGCATTCAATAACTTCAAAGATTTTTTTTCAAAGAAGATTCCGCAGTCAAACTGTGCAAACAGTTTTGTGGAACAATGCATATTCTGTAAACTTTGTGTTTGTTATAATAATAAATAATCCGTATGTTGACTGTACCATACGACAGGACTGGGAAATTAAAGTTTAAATTATTTTATTTTGAAGACAACAGTCCAATAATTATAATTATATCTTAAACACTTCGTTGCAACTTATACATATAATTGAGAAATATTAGTATGTTTAAATAAACTGTGTTATTTTATGGCATTGGCCCGCAACTCGTCCGCAAGCTGGCCAAGGCGATCCGCTGCGCCCGCGCACTTAAGAATCCATCACTCGGCTTTACTGATATGTTATGGCTTATGGCTGTGCGATAATTGTGCAACAAATGTATGTTATTTAAAATAGTTGTAGAATGTTAAAGTACAAGTATTGAAAATATGAATGAGTATTTTTTTATTCTGTAATTCATTAGGCCGTTAGGTGACTTTTACAAGTCTGAGTCTACCAGCGCGTTAAACACGAGATTGTTGTATAGAAGCTTTTTTTTATATGACACTAGCGACCCGCCCTCGCTTCGCTTCGGTTTATTTGAGTTTTCTATAACACACGTACATAAAACAAAATTTATTATACATAAAAACCTTCCTCTTGAATCACTCTATCTACTAAAAAAAATCGCATCAAAATCCGTTTCGTACTTTTAAAGATCTAAGCATACATAGGGACAGACAGCGGGAAGCGACTTTGTTTTATACTACGAGTATGTAGTGGTAAATAAATAAACATAAGAGGACAACCTCACATCAATTGACCTAGTCCCAAACTAAGCTCTAGGCTTGTACTATGGGTATTAGATAACGATATAAATACTTATAAGTATAGAGAAATATATACTTAAATACACAGAAAACATCCATGACACAGGAACAAATATTCGCGCTCATCACACAAATATCTGCCCTTACCGGGATTCGAACCCAGGACCGCTAGCTTCGTAGGCAGGGTCACTACCCGCTAGGCCAGCGCGTCGTCAAAGAAAGAGGGCTTGACTAAAGACGCATGGGTATGGGTTGGGCATGTCTGTCGCATGCCGGGGGAATGTGGGCTAAAGTGTGTACAGTCAACAGCATGAATAAGTGATCATTTATCTACCTTGCCGCTTTCAATCGTTTCACAATTTTGTATAATATTTCAAACACGACGTTAAAGTGACAAGGTACAGTCGCGGAATGAAAAGGTTGACCACATTAAGATCTGTTTTTCCTCGCTCAGTATAAGTTATCAGTATCTGCTTATTCATGACACATTCCGTCATAACGAATGTTATTTCACTACATGGCCCACAGATACATGGTTACCATGGTCACGTATAAACAACAGCCACTATTGGTTCACTATTGTTAGGCAATGGGCTTGCAACCTGTCACTAATACACTGGTAAACATCTTAGTCTAAGTGTGCAAAATGTGGTTACAGAATTATCAACAAGTTTTTAGAGTTGTTGGTAATTCTGTAGCTCTGCCTACTCCACTCTGGGAATAAAGGCGTGAGTTTATGTATGTGTATGTATGTACTACCTATTGGTTCAATATTATTTCTCTCGTCTGTTACACAGTTTAAAAAGGTAACATGTGCTTGCAACGCGTAAATCAATTTATTTGAAAACTGATCAACCTTTTCGTTCCGCGACTGTAAATAAATGATCACTTATTTATGCTGTTGACTGTACCAAATGGGTCCCACTGGATAGGATTCGGCGTCGCGGTAGACCATGGCGAGGTTGGCGGGATGAGATTGATGCCTTCAATCTAGACTGGTGGGAGACTGCTATGTGGAAGGAGCGGTGGACTTTGCCCAGCAGTTGGATATTATAGGCAAATATTATACCAACCAAATAAAAAATAATTCCCTAAATTTTTCCGGCCTACCGACTGATCTCCAAATTTCCTATAAAAAAAGGACTAATAAAAATCCACCCGTTCAATATTCAAAAATAAAATCAATAGAAAACAAGCTATCTGAAGGAAATGTGAGTGGAGCTGCCCGGTTTTTATTTTCTAATGACGACTTGGCTGCACACTCCGCCGAGACCTTTGCTGCCCTCAGAGAAAAACATCCTCTCCCACCAGCTCACACCTCGCTGCCTGACCCACCCTCAGCCGATGACTCTGGAATATCAGTTGGTGAAGATGCCGTACGGCAGGCAATCGTGTCGTTCCCTAATGGTTCCGCTGGAGGGTTGGACGGGTTATCACCTCAGCATCTTAAAGACCTGACGACCCCGTCTTTAGGGGAGGCGGGACAAAGTCTGATTAATAACCTCACTGCTCTAGTTAATCTAATGCTATCAGGTCGTGTACACGTCGAAATTGTCCCACTCCTCTATGGCGCTAATCTCGTAGCTTTAGCAAAAAAAGACGGTGGTATCCGTCCGATAGCCGTTGGCTGCACGCTTAGGCGCTTGGCATCGAAGCTTTGCTGTCGCAAATTTCACAAGAGGCTGTCAGACACTTTTAAGCCTCGACAGCTAGGTTTCGGTGTCAAGGGAGGATGTGAGGCAGCTGTTCACGCAGCGCGTTCTTTTTTGAATAGTCCGGACTATGAGGTTTTTCTTAAAATCGACGTCAAAAATGCTTTTAATTCGATCAATCGTGGTGCCCCACTGTGGGACGAAAATCGGCTCTAGAGGACATAGAAATCGAAGTTCTCATTTTTATAATTTTTTGATGGGGATTGGTTTCATTTGCAGTTATAATGCTAAAATATTATTTTGGTTGGATTGCGTTTGGAAACTGATGAGTTATAATTTTTTTCCTTAAAATTTGTATGGGACGGCATGAAAAAGTCCAAATATCTCTGAAACCGCAAGAGAAACCGTTATATCCTCGCAGATGGTAATAAAAATAATTATTTGTGATTTTTTGGCGTAGTGCATATTTCAGTAATTGCTGCGGTTTTTTTTTTAAAAATCGATGTTTTTTTTGTGAGTCCTGGCGGATTATTTTATCAATACACGTCTTGAATATTTATATTTTGTATATTTTATACTCAAATTATAAATCAAACAATTTTTTGATTAATTATGATCGCTTAAAATATAAACAATTAAATATTTTTCCGGTAATGAGGCGATTATTGTGCATGTTTAATGAACTATATTCAGTAATAGGATTATACTTAATTTATTTTGGTTGTAAATAGTTTGTAATTATTTCTTGAGTAATTAGTTATAAGATTTAATGAGATCCCTTAATTAATTCTGATAAGTGATTGATAAATAAGTAGGTGATTACTTAACGAAGTGGTAAAGGAATCATCATTAGCTCACATCAATAAATAGACCAGACATTTTTCCGAGAGCGATAATCGCAATTATTCTGTATAACTGTGAACATCTGTACTCCTGCTAAAACCTAAAAATGACAAATTTTTCTACCAACTTGGACCTATTTGTCGTTTTACAAAGCAAGAAGCCGGCATTTAACCATGAAGTATTGTTCGAAGCAGTGGTGCAACGTTTGGGTTCCAGTTTATCTGAAGACGAAATAGAAATACTTAGAGAATTCTGTACAAAGTTTACTCGATCTGCAGTTACGAAATGGCAAAAAAGTAACCGGAATACGAAAGACTTCAGAAAATACTACGAAAGTTGGCTTCAAGCTAATGTTGATTGGCCCAGCTGTCTACAAACTAATCTACTCAGCCTTGGACTACTTCAAGATTCGTCGTGTTCTGAGCCTTTGGAATCGTCAACTACGACTGATTTTACTTTACCAGAATGTTTGATACCATCTACTTCAACTGGAACAATGACCATTCGATCCAGAAAACCATTTGAAGAACTATCAATCAAGCAAAAAAAGAGAAGATTCGACAGTTATACAGGAGAAGACTCAACTGAATTAACATATGCAGCGGCAAAACTCTTGAAAGAAGATGGGCGTGAAGATATAGCATCCGTAATTGAGTACATGCTCAAAAATTCTGAAGCAGCAGCAAATATACAAAAAATTATCAAGAAATCAAATACTTCAGTTACATATTCACCAGATAAGGCACTCGGTCTTTACGTGGCATTAAAGCTGACTAAATGGCAATACATGACCTTAAGGGAGTCAGCTATTCAAGAAGGAGCCGAAGATCTTTATCCATCATACTACAAGATTCAGTCAGCGAAATTACAAAGTTACCCTCCGAAATCCGCTATAACCATAACGGATTCATCAGCTCAAATTAAACTTCAAGCTTTACTGGATTTAACTACGCAGAGGATTCTAAAAGAATTACCATCTAATATTGAAGACAAAGAGTTGACGCTGATATCGAAATGGGGTTTTGATGGTGCATCCAGCCAGAGCAAATATAAACAAAAAATGGATGGCGAAAACGATGACTCGAGCATATTCATGGCATCATTAGCACCACTCAAATTGGTTTGTGGTGAGGACATTTTATGGACGAATCCAAAACCCTGCTCACCGTCTTATTGTCGCCCATTGATGTTCCGTTTTGTTAAGGAAAGTAAAGCCGTAGTTTTGGAGTTAAAATCAAAGTTCGAAGAAGAAATTAAGGCTCTACTTCCTACGGAATACAATACAGCTAAAATAAAACACCTTTTGAAGATGACCATGATAGATGGTAAAATTTGTACTTATCTATCGGAAGCTAAGTCAAATGCTACGTGTTACTTGTGTTTGGCTAAGCCTACCGAAATGAATAAGTTAGATTCAGTTGTAGTGAAGCAGATTTCGACAGAATTATATGAATTCGGGTTATCTTCACTACATGCTCGTATAAATTCAATGGAGTGCCTTTTACACATTTCTTACAGACTGAGAATTAAAAAATGGGCTGCAAAAGGCGAGGAACTCAAAAAAATAATGAACGAGACGAAAAAAGTTGTTCAAGACCGATTCAAGGAAGAGCTCAACCTTTTGATCGATAATGTAAAGCAGGGATCGGGTACCACAAACGATGGCAATACAGCAAGAAGGTTCTTCGAGTTTCCTGAAAAAACTGCAGCAATAACTGGATTGGATGAAGAACTTGTTCGCAGATTTGCTGTAATACTGCAAGCAATAACATCTGGAGAAGAAATTGATGTTATGAAATTTAAGGAATATGCCTTTAAGACTGCTCAAAAGTTCGTAGCAATGTATGATTGGTATTATATGCCGTCAACTGTGCATAAGCTATTGATTCATGGAGCAGACATTATCGCCAGCAACGCCATTGTTCCTATCGGAAGTCTCTCGGAAGAGGCTTCCGAAGCTCGAAATAAAGATTTTAGGAGGTTCAGGGAGCATAATTCTAGGAAAAGGAGTAGGCAAGCTTGTAACGAGGATATACTGAATATGCTTCTATTATCCTCCGATCCTCATATTACGGCAATAAGACCTAGTCTGGATAAGAAGAAAAGGCAGGCATTTTTTGCCGAAACTAGGTCTTTATTTTCGGTTCAGGAAGTCGAACTGGAACAAGAGGTTTCAGATCCGTGTGATCTATATCAAAATGAGTCCGATATAGAGCATTCGTTAGATATATTACCCTAATAAAAAATATTATGTATTGTGTTTATTTTAGTCACATTATGGATAGTTATTTTTTTTACATTTTCTACTTTTATTTCTAATTAGTTATACAGAAAAAATACTATTCTATCACGTTTTTTTTTTATTTTACTTTTTATTATAAATATTTATATATGTAAGAAGAGTATTTGCATTCCGCTACCTCCCCCTCCTACATAAGTTGAAAAAAAATATACGCCACGGACTTAAAAAAAAGACAAAATAACATCGATTTTTCAAAAAAAAACCGCAGCTATGACTGAAATATGCACTACGCCAAAAAATCACAAATAATTATTTTTATTACCATCTGCGAGGATATAACGGTTTCTCTTGCGGTTTCAGAGATATTTGGACTTTTTCATGCCGTCCCATACAAATTTTAAGGAAAAAAATTATAACTCATCAGTTTCCAAACACAATCCAACCAAAATAATATTTTAGCATTATAACTGCAAATGAAACCAATCCCAATCAAAAAATCATAAAAATGAGAACTTCGATTTCTATGTCCTCTAGAGCCGATTTTCGTCCCACAGTGGCCCTTCTAGCAGCTATTAAAAAGGAACTTCCAGAAATATACACTTATTTGTGGCAATGTTATGGGGCACCGTCAAAATTACTTTTTGGGGACAAAATTATTTCATCATGCATGGGTTGCCAACAGGGAGACCCCCTTGGTCCTGCCATATTCAGTTTAGCTATTCATCCGATTATTTCAGATCTAAATTCCAAATTCAACCTTTGGTACCTTGATGACGGATCTCTTGGCGGAGATGCCTTAACAGTATTTCAAGACCTAGAAATTATCATTAACAAATTTTCAGATATTGGTCTTTCATTAAATTTCACAAAGTGCGAAATTTATCTGCAAGATAACCTTACTTCAGAAAAAAAAATTGAAATCATCACAAAATTTAACGCAGTCATGCCCAACATTTCGGTCCACTCTAATACCTCTCTGACTCTTTTAGGTTCTCCAATTTTCGACGAAGCCATTAATCCTGTAATAAATTGTAAACTAAATCATTTTAAAAATACTTCAGGTCTTTTGTTTGAAATGAACCCCCACATGGCTTTGTTCATCATTCGGTTTTGTCTTTTTACTCCAAAATTTATGTATTTGCTACGCAGTTGCCCAATTTGGAAATTTCCCTCTATCATGGCTGCTATCGATAATTCCCTTCAGGAAACTCTATCTAAATTATTAAATATCAATTTTGACAAAAGTTCTTGGACTCAAGCGGTTCTCCCAGTACGTTTTGGTGGACTGGGTATTCGTTGCTCATCAAGTGTAGCTCTACCGGCGTTCCTGTCCTCTGCTTATGGTTCGATGTCTCTCGTCAGTATTATATTAAATCTCCCACAGATACTTGACGTTGAGATAGCGAACCTGGTGGAGGCCAGGGATGCCTGGTGTGAGTCATGCCCTGGAGTGGATATGCCAACGCATAAACATATTCAAAGAGCTTGGGATACCCCTCGTCTTATGGCAATTCATGCAGCCCTTTTAGACAATAGTCCGGACGATTCAGATCGCGCCCGTCTTCTCGCTGTCACAGCTAATGAGTCGGGCCATTGGCTCCAAGCCCTTCCCTCTCGCAATATAGGTACAGTCCTGGACTCAAGCTGCTTGCGAATATCAATCTGCCTGCGGCTTGGAGCCAAGATCTGTGTGCCTCATTCTTGCAACTGCGGCAAGGAGGTGGATGAGCTTGGTAGACATGGTCTTTCTTGTTTAAGGAGTGCCGGCCGCATGTTCCGCCACGGCGCCATAAATAATTTGATCCGTCGTTCGCTTGCCACCGCCTCTCTACCTGCTGTTTTAGAACCAGCTGGTATGATCAGAGACGATGGGAAGCGCCCAGACGGAGCAACATTGGTGCCGTGGAAGCTTGGTAGGGCTCTGGTGTGGGACGCAACTTGTGTCGACACTTTTGCCCTATCTCACATACAAGCAACCCGAAATCAGGCCGGCGCAGCAGCTGATCAGGCCCAAACCCTCAAACGTCGTAAATATTCATCATTAATTAATGATTACGAATTTGCGGCGCTTGCAGTGGAGACTCTGGGACCTTGGTCTGCTGACATGAAACTTTTTATAAAGACCCTGTCTACTAAGCTTATTGACGCCTCCGGGGATCCCAGAGCGGGCGCTTACCTCTCCCAAAGGATAGGTTTAACTATCCAGAGAGGTAACGCAGCCAGCATCATGGGTACAATGCCGCGAACGGAGCTATTAGAGGGGGTATTCTTTTTGTAGTTGTGTACACAAATATATTTAATAATTCTAGTTTTAAGTAGATAATAGGTTTTACATTAGTTATTAATTATTATAATTATTATTGTTTATTGTATATTAGTTATTATATATTATTTAACGAAAAATTTAATACATAAAATTAGGCTGTTAAATAATGACAATAAAACTCAATAACTAGTGCTTAATATGATTGGCACCAAACATATTATTATATCTGTCACCACATTTTTTTTTTTATAAAACCGTAATTTAATCAGAAATTTTAAAGAATTTTTACGTTTTCTGTTATTCAAACATGTAAAATTCTTCTCCATTGTGAGATGTGCATAAGCAAATCCAAAAATTCGTAAACAATCACAATCGTATCATGGTTATGTTCTCGTGATGAATAGTCGACTAGCACAGCCCATCGTGGGGATCGATCAATAAGAACGATCGAGGAATATCAATAGTTTTTTTGTTTATGGCATAGAGAAGGCAAACGAGTACACAGGCCACCTGATGGTAAGTGGAAACTGTGACCCATAGACATTCGCATTCACAAGACTGCAATACAATCCTAAGACTGCAAATGCGTTGCCAACTGAGGACTAAGATGGAATGCCTCTACGCTAGTCATTTCACCGGCTGTCTTATCCCCAAACCGGAACACAACAATGCGAACACTGCTGTTTGGTAGGTTAATGGATAAGATGGTGGTAGCGATCCGGACGTACCCTGCACAAGGTCCAACCATCCGCATAAGTTGGACATTATAGGCTGTTAAATAATGATAATAGAACCCCAACCACGACATTTTTCAATGTATACTTAATAGCTACCTACTGCTTAATAATATGATTGACACCAAACACATTATACTTCCTTCTGTCACCACATTTTTTTTTCAATGTATACTCAATAGCTACTACTTAGGTAATAATGATTGGAACGATACATATTATACTTTCATCTGTCTGTCACCACTTTTATTTTTATAAAACCATAATGAAATAAGAAATGAAAAATTTACTAAAGGTCCGCGATCCCGCCATACCGATAAGGTTTTCCACAGCTGCGCCTGCGTCGAAGTGTTGACGCATGGACACACCTGGTGAAAGCTTTACGCAACCGCGGGCAACGCCACGTGTGCCACTTGCTTAAGGTCAAGTTTAGGTTGCGCGATGGCTTTGAGATAAGTGGTACTAACTGCGCTTTTTGCATAAATCATGGCTCTATTTAATATTAACATAGCTTGTATCAGCTTTGCAGTGAAGGCTGCCGAGTATCAGGAAATATAAAATGGGACAAAATATTCAGACGATATCCAGAGTTTTCTAAGTATTTAAGTGGCTACTTATTTTTTCTTAATTAATTATTAATTATTTATTTTGTGTTGTTGTGCAAAATGTGGTTACAGAATTATCAACAAGTTTTTAGAGTTGTTGGACATTCTGTAGCTCTACCTACCCCACTCTGGGAATAAAGGCGTGAGTTTATGTATGTATGTAATTATTTGTACTGTATACTGTACTGTATTGTACAATAGACAACAAGAGCTTAGGTATTTTTTACGACATGCCGAAGTCTTAAGACCACACAGGCCACCTGATGGTAAGTCGGAAATGAGACACATTTGCATTCTGAAAGCTACAATCTAAAGATTGCAATGCAATGCGCAAATGCGTTGCCAACCCTGAGGACCAAGATAGAAATAGGGAATGCAATTTAACCGGTTATTAACCATTTCTTAATGAAAATAAACCGGTTAAAACCGGTTATAACCCGTTTTTTGCATTCCCTAGATAGAATGCCTCTATGCTAGTAATTTTATCGGGTGTCTTATCACCGGAACACAACAATGTAAACACTGATGCTTAAGGATTTTTTTTGAGATACCATGTTTGTGTAATATTTTATTAATTTTACTCATTTATGTCTTATTTACATGGAATCAATCCATGCTTACGTACTTTTGGTACCGTTGCACAAAAACGTAGTGCCATATCACTTTTACATTTGACCTTATACTTCAAACTGTAGCGGTTCCTTTCAAAACAGTAAGGGTTACTCCAAAGTTGCAAGTAAGTGCACCTTTATCAGCTCTCTAGGAACAATAAGTCATAAAGCTAGAAACTTGTGTCAACGCAAAAACCCAACAAAAGGCAAAAATAAGGAACACCTCAAACATTGAGTTACGACTAGAAAGGCAGGAACTATGGTCACAGTCGCCAGAGAGCGCAGCATCTTTGTTTAAAACAAAACGCTGGTGCAACAGATGTATTAGCACAGCTATTGTCGCCTATTCAATTCAAACAAAGAAACAATCAAATCTTTCCTCTTTATAAACAAAGTTTATAATTACGTGGAGTAAAGCAATGTGACAAACAAATTTAAGTGTAATGAACAAACAAAATGTCATGTTTAGAGGAAAAATCATACAAATTCGTAATAATACTGTAACCAATATTTTTTGTTAAATATGTATTGTAGTTTAGAGTTTGTTAGAAATTCTACCCTCAAGCCACTTGTATTTCCTGTTTGCTCATTTTATTCGAATATTTATACAAAAACACTTCACTAAGTAAGTGAAAAAGAAGTCTTAAAATGTACTCATTTAGAAAGCCAACCATTTTCAAAGTACGCTTCATAAAAACGAGTAAATATACCTATAGACTAAGTACCACAAATACTAATTGCGCTGACAGCCTTTGAAAAAAGGATAGGTAGGTAGGGTATCGACGGTCCCAAAACACACACTAAACACCGCCTAGTCCATTAATATAACACACTGAAAGCGGAAGGGCTTAGTGCGGCGCATTCCCATGCAAAAAACGCCTCCACTACGCTTTGGGAACGCTTTTGAAACCGCAAACGAACTAAAAGCGAAGGCGGTGCAGTTTGGCACGGTCTCGTACTAAAAAGCGTTTCCAAACCGTGACAAATGCGTTTTATTGCGACTTAAATGGTAGAACAATGTCCTTTATATTTCGATTTATTACATATAAATAAGTTCACCTGGATAGAGAAAAAATACATTGAATTTCGAGCGTATCTGTACATGGATTCTAGTCTCAGGGCTGTATTAATAAACTCATCTTGGCTGAGAGGCCCGTCACAAGATAATATCAAAGTAAAAGTCAAACCATAGAACACTGTCATTTTTGACGCATCTCGAGACGAGCATTACAGTTGAGATTAGTTTATTAATACGGGCCTCAGTCTCAAAGCTCCAAAACCGCGCAGTTATTCATAAACAGAGAGAGCTAACCTATCTGCATCGATAGAGAATGACGGTGGTATGGTGGTCACCATAAAACTACGGACTCTGCGGTCGGAGGCACGTTTGCCGTAATAGAGTTTACATTCAATGCAGTTCTCAATGCACATGCAATAGCACATGTTTAGTTTAAACTAAGGCGTCTGGTTAACTGTAAACGGTAAGTTAGTTTGTTCGTTTAACTCGACCGGTTTTCAACAGTTATGTTGGCAAAATCTTGCTTAGTTATACGTCACTAGCTGTTGCCCGCGACTCTGTCCGCATAGATATCGTTTATCGCGATTCCCTCGGGAACTGTGTATGCTTCCGGGATAAAAAGTTCACTTTGTCCTTCCCCGGGACTCAAGCTATCAAATTGGAATTGGTTCAGCGGTTAAGCCGTGAAAGCTTAACAAACAGATAGACAGACAGAGTTACTTTCACATTTTTAATATTACTAGCGATCCGCCCTCGCTTTTCTTCGGTTTATGTGAGTTTTCCATAATGCACGTGCATACTAAAACCAGAATTTATTATAGATCTACATAAGAAAGGTAATGAGAAAGGTTTTTTGTAAATTTATCCGCAACGGCAAGAAATAAATAAATAAATATCAGGGTACTATGTCACACCAATTGACCTAGTCCCAAACTAAGCTCTAGGCTTGAACTACGGGTACTAGACAACGATATAAATACTTATACAGAGAAATATATACTTAAATACATAGAAAACATCCAGGACTAGGGAACAAATATTTGCGTTCATCACCCAAATATCTGCCCTTACCGGGATTTGAACCCAGGACCTCTAGCTTCGTAGGCAGGGTCACTACCAACTAGGCTATCGCATGGTCAAAAGTTGAAAGAAGTTGGGCGTAAGAAATAAACATCTGAAAAACATCATACACAAATTAACCTAAAGTCCTAACCTCTAAGCACTACTTTGTCATTCCACAAATAAAACCTAACACATTCAAAATCAAACCAACCATCTCCCACCACACCAACCATACCATTAACCCACTCGTTCACGTTCACGCCATCCCAGTCGGCATCTCATCCCACCCGTGGGAACTTCCGCCTGCCGTCTGATGATCCCAGAGTGCCATTTGATGACATGGTGTAAGCATTACCCAAAGTGGCCAGTCATGCCATAGCGCACCTTCCTGGGATCGGTATGTCTTTTATATTTACCGGAGAAACAAAAAATAAATAACCAAGTCAGAGTGACACTATAAATTCAGTGTTAAGAAAAGATTTGTAGTCACAATTAATAACAACTAGTAAAACTTTATTCAAGGAATTAAAATACAAATCTATACTAATATTGTAAAGCTGAAGAGTTTGTTTGTTTGTTTGCTTGAACGCGTTAATCTCAGGAACTACTGGTCCGATTTGTAAAATTCTTTCAGTGTTAGATAGCCCATTTATCGAGGAAGGCTATATATCATACTCGCATAAACGGAAGCGAAGCGAGGGCGGGTCGCTAGTTGTTAAATAACCCACCATGAAAAGCTGTCAATAACAGAGGCAATTAACGAGAAATAGGTAAGTATATACACGGTTCTTCGGTTGCTGACAAATTAGAAATAGAGATATATTTATTTACTCGAGATAGGCACAGAAATTCTGCTTGAGTTTCTTGCGGCGCTTCTTCTCCGCAATGATGTTTATGTCCGAAGCGCTAGTAGATTCACTCTATTACCGACGTGTAAAAGAGCCCTGGTGTGACCAATTCTCTGAGTACCTAAATATTTAGATTTTTTTATTTTAGAAATATTGCTATCGAAAATATTACTTAATTGGAAATAATTCAAGGAAAATTCCTAATGTTTATGGGTCAGAAGGAACTAAGCTTTATGTAACTTTAGAAATTTAATATTAAACTGCCTACCAACGATTAGTTCCGTGTTAAACTTAAGTTAATTTCTGTATAAATAATAATTATCTCTCATCTAACGCTAGTGATAGCGAAAACTAAATAGTAAAAGCGAAAGGTATGTCCGTCTGTTTATCACAGCCGAGACATAAATCAATATTCGCCTACGCAGTGTAAGCTTTTACTGCGGAAAACAACTCTCTCAAAAACAATTTGTAAAGTTATTGGGAGTCAAAAGCACAACGTTTAGTTTATTTTGTAAAAAAATACTAATATTTATACAACCACTTCGTTCAGAGCTGATTTCTCCTCAAAAGCTCAACTGATTTAGATCAAGTAAGATCAAGTTCGGACCTTCTGTTTGGGAGCAACGATGCGACGGACAGACATAGATACATACACACACAAACATACACAGATACACGGATACATGTACACACACGTTTGACATATAACACCCCTCTTTTTTGTTGGGGGTTAAGGAATAAATGACGGTCTGGTATACTGAAGAAACTCTGTTAAAAGAATAACTTCGCTAAATTATACGTCTTAATTATTAATTTGTTCGCGCATTTGTTTATATTGTAGGTATGAAATATAGTTTACAAATAACATTTATTCTTTATGGAATGATGTTGACAAACCTACTCACATGCCACCACATGACACGTGAAATTTCAGTGTACATGGAGTAGCTTATATGAATCCCCGCGATGTGAAAACTTGTTAACTCTGCAATGTATACCGAATTTTCACCAAGACTACATCTTAAGAATGCAATCCTGAGACCGCAATTGCGTTGACAACCCTGAGGACTAAGATAGATGCGTAATTTCACCGGTTGAATTTCACAAATTAGATACAAACATAAACAAGTCTGTTAAAGTTTTATTCCAACATATAAAGGGAAAGTAATTAATGTTAACTGAGCTCCTGTATTTTAGTACCGACAAAAAGCTTACGCTAAAGCTCATAAGCTCGCTTGCGTCACGAGAAACGCTCGGCTATTACAGCTTCAGTGCTTACACCTGTCATATTGTAAGAGTCAATACACTGTGATGTAATTCCGGGTAGCCACAGTAAAATAATTGTAAATAAGAGTAGGAAGTCCATGAAGGCTTGTTGTTTTATTTTGCTTTGTTGTTTCCAGTTTGAATTCTACTTTCACATAAACGTGCAATAGCTAAAGTGTGCTTAAAATATGATTTTTCCTTATCTGTTCTTGTGACATTTAAATTTGACAGAAAGTGACTAAGTATACTCTAACTCCGATAGGTTTATTGTCCATTTATGAAACAGGCGATTGTTCTTTGTTTGCATTATAAATTTATATGTTTTTATAATGTAAGTAAGTAACTATTAAAATAAAATGTAGCCTTTGCTCTTAAATAAGAAGAAAAGATCACGTATTAATGTACCGGTTAAACAAAAATATGTTTTTCAAAATGGCAGGTCGTACAAATTACCATGCCGAATATACTTTTATTAATATAAATAGTGCCTCTATTCTACCAGGTAAATTGCATAGTTTTTAACTCGGCCGTGATTACTGTCAAGTACGTAAGAGTTATCGTAACTTTGACAATACGATAACATGTCAAAGGCAACATGGTGGAATAGAGGCCTAGGTACCATGATGATGACAGCATACTACTGTTTCTTTACTGTGGTCAAGATAATGTGCTGACATCACATGAGAAATATAATTATATGTAATCTTATTAGGAATTCGTGTGGATGAGTGATTCAATAAATATAATGAGTATAATGATGGAAGGCATATTACACGCTTTTAATTCTGAAGTCATACATTACATTAGATCATTGGTCAAATTAATAGTTAATTGGTAAGTACTTTTTATATTTAAACGTGATTTCATCGTGTTATAAGTAATAATATACCACCACGACGTGTACATGGTACGCTACAAAACTCCACAGAGTCATAATTCCGAATTGATTTGATTTACATATTTTTCATATCACTTGTAAATTGAAGCTAACCTTATCTACGTACCTCCTTATAACTATTTAAAATAAAATTGCTCCAGCATTAAACAACGGACAAAAAGCATACCTATTCGTAAATTACAGGATAATTTTCTTAAATTTTTTGTTTTTTTATCAGTTATCTATCTTTTTTTTTATTGGACCTATTTTTTTATGCTAAACAAGCCAGCACAGCGCGATGCTGTGGCACGGAGCCGCAGCGCTGATTTTCAGCTGGACCCTATCAGACAATAGGGTGTTTGACAAGAGTGAAATTAAATTGGTTTTTCATTAACAACAGATACATTATAAAAATACTGGGAAAACATCAATCTTTTATTTATGTTTGCTATTTTAAGATTTTTAAATTCATTCAATCCAACAATAAGGACGCTGTTTGATTATGACGTCACAAGATGGTAATCCCTATAAATTCCATAGTAACGGAGCGTTTTTGATATTTCATAAAAAGAAGCTGATTTGACTTTTGTCAAATACCGTATTAGGTGGCAATAAACAACAAAAGAAAAAAGTATAAAAATAACAAAACACTGCATAAAAGTTATTCTAGAATTTATCACTTGGACATCTCTAAGTTGTATCGGTCCATCTTCAAACTTAAATAACGTAGGCTAACTTCTCACGGCTAGAGTACTCGTAGTTCTAACCGCGGCTTTGTCTGCAACTGTGCATAATGTCACATAATTGCTACACTAAGTTACTATTGTTCGGAACTGTTCTGTTGGGAAAACAATTTGGATAATTATTATAATATTCCAGTTTGTTTCCGCTTCAAACTGTTTTTTTTAAAATAGTATCTGTTAACTGTCCAAGGAGGCTTTATTTTACGAATCAGATGTTTGAAAAATTGGTTTTTCGTATTTATTCTTAAAGTTATCAAAATCGAAAATAACCTCTTGCTTTTCTTATACAGGAGATTTAGTGAAAATTTATTGAAATTTTAACTTGCTTGACATTGTACGACAGTAATTTTGAACTTCCACGAGTAGACATTTCTAGAAACTTTTGAACAGTTCATACTTTTTTTTAAGGAAGGAGCGTCGGTACATCGGTCAGTCAAGCAAGTGTTGCAACGTTTCCCGGAGTTGCAAGTGATCGTTTGCAGTTGCACATGTGCAAAGTGCAATGTTGCAATATGGGAAACTAATGACCGAACCACGGGGAGTCATGCGGATAAGATATTAGTAGTAATATCCCATTGTCACTTGCGGTATCTAGCCAAAAAAAGTTCTGGCGTTTATTTCAGTTTTTAACCAATCTAATAAAAGAAAGCATTAAAACTATGCTGCATGTGCATATGGGTGAGGTCCCAAATGTTGGACCACAGTTAAACGCAGTTAACCATACAAACAACAAAGACGAAAAAAGTTCCGTTTTGCGACGAAAATCCCGACAATTCGTTGCTTAAATACTAAAGGGCCACAAATCAAAATGTGTTTGTGTAGCATTTAAATTCGGAATGCTATATACTTTAAGTTTTAAATCAAACTATATCTGTTTTTGTTTTGAGGCGCTTTTGTGTTTAAGCAGCGAATTGTATGGCTAATTTTCGTGTCACAACGGAAAAGTTTCATAGAAAATTTAATTGATTGAGTTAGCGTGGCCAACTTTTTGGTCCTTACCCATATGGTCGTCTATTTATAAATATACATTATTTAATATCCAATATAAAACTTAAATAATGTGTTAATATTATCGGGTCTGTCGTTATTATTCAAGTTTTGAGAGTTTTATATTATATCGTATTACGACATCACAATGAAATACAAAAGAAATTACTTCAAAACAAAAAATAAGAACCATCTCACATCAAAGTCATTAAAAATAAAATCGTTCACTATAAAGAGGTAATGGCAAGCATATAAAAATCCAACGTGTAAAGTATTGAGTAATCACAATTACACATTATTATACTTGTATGAGTTACGTGTGTGAAATAAGCACAGTAATCTTCAGTCATACAATACGAAAACTTCAAGCATTATAACTTCAATCAATCGGTAATTAAAATGCACCCAAGTGTAATTTATCTTTACAATAGAAATCGATTAGTCATTATTATAATTTTAACACTACAAAAACTCAAACTAAAACCGACCTTACACGCACGTGTATAACAAACAAATTCAGCTTTTAAAGCTTTTAGAGAAAATCTGACGATGCAGTTTGAACAAGGTATCCATTTCATCTTGAGCTCTAAGGATGCATATATATTGAAAATAACTTAGAAAATATCACCGACTCTTTGGCAAGGAAGAGGCGAAGTTACGCTGGTGACGTCCCACAATGCGCTTTCGTGATTGGTCGAATGGAAGTGTGAGAGTAATATTAGCCAATTAAAAGGCAATCATACGTTATATTGGCGCGCTCTTGGCGTTTTTTCTTGTTTTGCGTGTTTATTATGAATAAGTTTTACGAGTAATGGATAGCCAATTTAAATAATCAAAGTCATCCTTATTTGAATAAAAAAAACGATTGTATTGTGGATGTTTGTTTTTATTATTTTACGTGAAAATATACAAAAAAAATACGAGTGTTTATGACATACGGACTGAACAGCTGGGCAGCCATACGTTACTTTTACAACCCTTGCGTCAGGCTGACATATGTAAAAATTGAAATAAACTGAAGAAAAAAAATTGTCTATGGAAACCCAAATGTAAGCCGTGAATTTTTTTTAAACTTAATGCGAATGTTGTAATTGGAATAATGAGTTTAAGTTGGGTTTACTTAACAACTCGATTAGTTTTCATTTAGTCTAATTCACTTGAAATTGGCGAAATTACTACGAAACCATACCATCTTACTTTCTTTGTTCCACACTAGGTGGTGCCGACCATGTGTTTAAGTTTAAAATCGTTCGTCACAAAAATATGAGATACGAAGTTTTTTAAAAGAAATAACGATATTTTCGTCTTCCGCTCTCCTTCATTAAATTTAGCACTTCGCATTTTCAATTTAGCAGCATGGTTTCTGCCGATGAGATCGAACGTATAAGGCTGCTTAATTGAAAATGCACGCGCTAAATTGTGTTTTGTTCGCTCTGATGGCACTACCTAAACTCTCCGCTGCCATTTCGCTCGTTCGTCCGCCCGTCCGTTGTTTTTAAGAGAATAACACCCCTGACGACTAAAATTGAGGCCTCTATCCTAGTAATTTCGGCGGTTGTCTTATCCCCACACCGGAATATCACTACGTAGTATAAAACAAAGTCGCTTCCCGCTGTCTGTCCCTATGTATGCTTAGATCTTTAAAACAACGCAACGGATTTTGATGCGGGTTTTTTTAATAGATAGAGTGATTCAAGAGGAAGGTTTATATGTATAATAGATTCTGGTTTATGTACGGGTGTTACAGAAAACTCACATAAACCGAAGCGAAGCGAGGGCGGGTCGCTAGTAGTATATAAAACAAAGTCGCTTCCCGCTCTCTGTCTGTCCCTATGTATGTTTATATCTTTAAAACTACGCAACGGATTTTGATGCAGTTTTTTTTAACAGATAGAGTGATTAAAGATGAAGGTTTTTATGTATAATAAATTCTGTTTTATATACGGGTGTTACAGAAAACTCACATAAACAGAAGCGAAGCGAGGGCGGGTCGCTAGTAGTATATAAAACAAAGTCGCTTCCCGCTCTCTGTCTGTCCCTATGTATGTTTATATCTTTAAAACTACGCAACGGATTTTGATGCAGTTTTTTTTAACAGATAGAGTGATTAAAGATGAAGGTTTTTATGTATAATAAATTCTGTTTTATATACGGGTGTTACAGAAAACTCACATCAACAGAAGCGAAGCGAGGGCGGGTCGCTAGTAAGAAAATAAAATAGTCTTGAAAATGGAAATATTTATAGGCCCCACACCCCATTTAACATCAGCGTAATTATGACACGTGACAGGTGACAATTCGGTATACATTGGAAAGTTAACACGGTGATACATCACTAGGTTTCATATAAGCCAGCGCCATGTACACGGAAATGCCACCTGTCATCTGTCATTGCCAGGAAGGTGAAATAGGGCGCCTATGCACTGGTTTGACTTCTTGCACTGAAAATCCTTACTACATCATAACACATAAACTCACGCCTTTATTCCCAGAGTGGGGTAGGCAGAGCTACAGAATTACCAACAACTCCAAAAACTTGTTGATAATTCTGTAACCACATTTTGCACACCCAGGCTAAGATGTTTACCAGTGTATTAATGACAGGTTGCAAGCCCATCGCCTAACAGTACCTACTATACGCCTTTATTCCCTTAGCAGTCTCTTACGACATCCACGGGAAGATAATGGAGTGGCACTATTCTAACCCGGCAACCACACGGGGAGAAAATCCTTACTATACTAGGTATAGTTGAAGCTGGTTCCTCGGTGTGGTCCGTTCGTTGTTTTTGGCGCCGTTAGCATTAGGAACAATGGCGCCATATCTAGGATCAGGCATTGTGCCCTAATAGCCTGGCGAGGGTCGTGTTGGACTGATTGTATAAAGGGTCTGGGATATGCTAGGTAGGGAGCATGTGAAAAATCAAGTACCTAGTAAGGAATGAAAAAGTCAGAGAGAAATGTGGAATAAAAGAAGATGTAGTGACTAAGATTGAAAAGGGCATGTTTCGATGGTTGGGTCATTTGGAAATAATGGATGAAAGAGATATACAGATCGAAAGTGAGCGGACGGGTCGGAAGGGGCCGTCCTAGGCGTACTTTTTCGAGTCAAATCGGAGAAATACTGGAAAAGGGCCGAATCTTAAGCACCCGAAACCGATGTGCGTGCATGACTCGATGTATGAAAGTGGAAGAAGCGAAATAAATTTGTCAAGATCGTAGCAAATGGAAAGAAGGGGTCTCTGCCTACCCCTCTGGGATACAGGCGTGATTTAATGTATGTATGTATGTATACGTTAGATTTTATCAACAGAAGCCATGCTGCCAAATTGAAAGTGCACGCGCTAAAATGTGTTTTTTTTTTTTTTTTTTTTTTTTATGGCATAGAGAAGACAAACGAGCACACAGGCCACCTGATGGTAAGTGGAAACTGTGACCCATAGACATTCGCATTCACAGGACTGCGATCTGCGATGCAATCCTAAGACTGCAAATGCGTTGCCAACCCTGAGGACTAAGATGGAATGCCTCTATGCTAGTCATTTCACCGGCTGTCTTATCCCCAAACCGGAACACAACAATGCGAACACTGCTGTTTGGCGGTAGGTTAATGGTTTTGATCGCTCTGACGGGACTACTTAAACTCGCCGCTGCGACCATCACTGGTTGGTTCATCCGATCGCGTTTTTGAGAGAATCACATGCCAGGAGGCCTATGTCCTTACATGCCTTCTTGACGCCATAAAAAACCATTTTATACAGAACCCTAAGAAAGAAATGTTAAGCAAATCTAAACAAACAGAGTAATTTCTGAATGAGCGGCCGGCTACAGATTGCGGTGATTAAGTCGGCGGTGTCGGCAACCTGCGGCGAGACAGCCGGGCGTTTCGCAAGCGCCCGCGCAGCCAGGGGTTGAGAACCGTGATTGATTCACTAGATCGCTAGAGCGCTGCGGTGATTAGAGCTACTAAACAATTATGGAAATTAGGTGGATGTTTGTAGGAATGGTATAGGCAAAATACCTTAAATACCTACAGCAAAATGTAAGGAAGAAGAGTGGGGGGAAGTATTTTTTTCTGGTAATTATCACGAACTATCGTGCCATATTAAATTCTTCTCATTTTATGGTTTCTTTTTATTTTTTTAACTAAGTGAACATATCATAAATAAACAAAAAATCTCAGCCCGATGAAAAGAGATTTCCGACTTTGTTTTTTAGGGGAGTATTGTTTTTTATGGCATAGAGAAGGGAAACGTGCACACAGGCCACCTCATGGTAAGTGAGATCTGACACCTAAAGACATCTTCATTCTTGAGATCTTATTACTGCAATCCATTACTGAAGACTTAACTTTAATATTGTATTATATTTATCTGCATTGTCGAAGACCATCCCAAAACGAATTTAAAAATATATTAGCTTACCAAGATCCAAAAGTTGACGACTACTGCCTGATCGGTAACTACGCTAACTATCAAAAGTCGGATGTCAGAAGCTTGCAAAGAATTTAAAAATAATTCCTTTTAGGTTAGATTAGATTGCGCGTGCGCTGGCCCTTTACTATTACTTAGTATTTTGTAAGTTTGTACGTGACTGCGTGTGGATTAGGAAACTCTAAATGACCCAGTAAACCTTATTTGGCTTTAAAATCTACTAGTGTTAATTAACTAAACGTTTTTACTAATAAATATATTACGTTTAGTTTTATAATTAAATTAAAAGGCTTTAATTAAAGTTGAATTCCTACTGTTTTGTTAAATATGCACTAGTTCATTCTTGGTTTTTTTAAGAGCACAACCCAGGAATTAGATTGTTAGAAGGCAGGTAAATTAAAACATACTAAAATGTTATTAAATCTGTGAAAGGAAAAACTTAGGCTAGGACGATAATTCATCAAAGAACCGAAAATATTGTTTTTTAAGAGAATAACAAACCATAAGATACATAACTACGTCAGTACTTATCACTACATAGTATAAAACAAAGTCGCTTCCCACTGTCTGTCTGTCTCTATGTATGCTTAGATCTTTAAAACTACGCGACGGATTTTTATGCGGATTTTTAGTAGATAGAGTGATTCAAAAGGAAGGTTTTTATGTATAACAAGTTCTGTTTCATATACGGGTGTTGCAGAAAACTCATATAAACCGAAGCGAAGCGAGGGCGAGTCGCTAGTATAGTATAAATCCAGAACGTCGGTTAAATCCGTGCGTTTTACGAGAGCCTTTTTATCACGCATCTATCACGGTCTGTATTTCCGAACCAATACGAGTTGGGAGTTTTCAAAAAACGAGCCCACTTTTCTCCAAAGTAATTTCACCTCGATGGGTCGTAGTGAATAATCCTTTCCCATCGTTTTATGTCGGATATATTCGTATTTATCTAGCTTTCTCAATTAGCTTCAGTACCCATCAATAAGCCAACTGAGAAAGCAAGATAAATACGAAGTTATCCTACCAAAAACGATTACGGATTATTCACTACATCTGTACCATCAGGTGATTCACTTGTTCGTCTACCTCATTTTTTTATTAAACGTCGGCTATCTGAACAGACACCACTGTGAACAGATATAATGTAGGTATTACTATTTGAGCTGAAAAATATGTAACGCGCTCTAATGCTTCTATCAAAGAACGTCAGATATTTTTGAGTCCAATGTTGGATATTATCGCTGGTGACTCTACATTTGCACACACACGCAAAAGCATCATCAAAGTGATTCAGCTACAAGCCGAAGATTACTTAATGTACTTTTTGCAGAGCGACAGGGTACTAAGCTACAAATAAACGTTGCTTATAAATATTTCCAAGAGATAGTGTTACAGAGTAATGCTTGCGCAGGACACGGACAGGTGTGAGTGATCAATTAGAGAGGATCGATCGCTTAGATTATGGGCGGCGCGTGCGACGGTGGCGCGGCGGCGCAAGGGACGAGAAACCGGCGATAAACGACTCATTATCAATTAGTAGAGGTTTAGACTTACGTGCCCTTGTTTCACCGATACTTATTTCATAGAATGTATCATTTTGCAGAATTTTAGGCACAGAGTAAGCTTTTATCTGCTTAACCCGTATTGATTTCTAGGTTATCTTGTAGTTACAAGTCTAGCGTAACCTGACCTATGTGAATCATAATTTATACAACCTGAAATCAACACGGCAATTCTGCGAACGTTCTATGAAATGAGTGTTGGTGAAACAAGGGGACACCATTAGTATAGATACTTTTATCCGTTTAGGCCCATCCTGATTTATATTGCAATCAAGTTGTTAAGATTATGTTAGCTCTTATTCACTTGGCAGGAAGGACTTATATATCGTCAATAATGGGATTTCGACTTAGAAGCCAAGGCTCTTGTACACAAACTTCACACAGAAAAATGCGATAGTAATTTGTCAAGTTACTACATTCGACACGCTACACTTACGTGGATTAAATGTTTATTACTTTTGCATCTCCACTATGAGCGCTTATATTGTAAAGCAATACAGTGGTACTTAAGAGGATTTTGAAGCACCACTAAAATCGGGTAACAGTCAATAAATCCATTCAAATTTAGCACCCTTTCTCACCCCCTACGTCAAGTCCAATTTCCATGATTAGTGAATATGTTGCAGTTTAAAAAAAGATCTTTCTTGGTAATAACTGCAACATATTCACGAATCGTGGAAATCGGACTGTACGATTGTACTGTGTATAATCATATTGCCATGTGCTATTTTTAATTTGGCCGGGATTAATATCAATTAAACAAGAGATATCGTAACTTTGACAATACCATAATGTCTAAGGCAATATGGTTTTACCCAGTATAATACAGGCCCTGCTGTATTTCATAGAGACTTATTTTATTATAGTAGTAAATAAATTCTCGTATATTTCATACTAACATTTTCAGCCTATGGGAATTAAATAAATGATAACTGATAGTGCGGCCATCAATTTAAAAAGGTCGTCAAGTAAACAGTTTCTTTTAACTTGGGCCACACAATACAACATATTCACGACCATTCCAATCATCCTATGCTTGAGTGGTACAGATCGCTCCCGGTGATAAGTCCGCGGTAGCAAAAATAAAAGATCCAAAATGGATCTGCCAGCCTTCTGTTGACATAGGCATTAAATCTATAGAAACATCAATATAAATATTTAGGTACTTAGCTAAGATAGTACAGTCACTAGCGAAAAAATAAAAGCTAACATTTTAATAAAATACTACAAGATAATCGAGGAAGGCAAGAGTAAAAAAAAGTGTTTGTCCTATACTTTTGTTTTAAAATAGGGTGAAGGCACCAGTGTTGGACACTTTTAGCTGTCAAGCACCAGTAATGGACACTTAACTCTTAATTCAAATTACACCCTTACATTATCATCCTGTATAATAAAAATCAAGTGTCCATCATTGGTCCTTGTCTATACTGGATCCATCACTAAAAGTATATATTTAAAACCTATAACACTACTCCATGCATGATAAGACGGTTTGTGAGTAACCATTTTATATAACTGTGAATAAATGCAGCCTGCCAGTTTTAATTTAAAAAAAGAATTTACTGGCGACTTAACACATAATTATATCATTAGCTGTAACTACACCATATCAACGTATTACATGTTGCTGAGGTCCTAATTATCCCTTGCCCGACGCTGGGCGGGGACGGAGACATCGTTGTGGATTCTGCTAATGTATTGAGAATGAAATTTACAAGAATAAGGTCATCATCATCATCATAATTTACGTATATTTATTGTATTTACGTATATTTATATTTTATACACCCGTATCTTGTATATATTTTATTGAAACAGTTTTTTTTTTTTCAACGCTTTTTTCTTCGCACCGACCTTAGTTTTTTTTCTGTTTTGCCTACTGGTTGACTGGTAGAGAATGCCATTGGGCATTAAGTCCGCCATTTGTACTTTATTGTATTTTGTGCAAAGAAGTTTAATTAAATAAATAAATAAATAAATAATTGCAGCCCATGGTCATCCATTGCCGAGTTTTGAGCATGGTTGTACCCAGGTGAAGAGAGACCCGGAGTATTTGAAAATAGTTCATTAGAAGAAAAAACAAACCGACGTGCGTGCATGACTCGATGTATGAATGTGGAAGAAGCGAAAGAAATTTGTCAAGATCGTAGCAAGTGGAAAGAAGTGGTCTCTGCCTACCCCTCTGGGAAACAGGCGTGATTTAATGTATGTATGTATGTAGAAATCAAGTAGTACAAACCCTCGCCAAGATGCTTTACGCTAACTATCGTTTCTATTCGTTTCGTTTTTAAACCAATCGCGTCACTGGTAGATCACGTGACGGTTCGTATCACGTCGTCTAGTGACGCGATTGGTTTAAAAACGAAACGAATAGAAACGATAGTTAGCGTAATGTCTGGCGAGGGCCTTAGTATTGTTAGAGTACGAAGAAACGTTGCGTGGCGACACGTTAGCATAAGCATTGATAAAAAGATCGTAATCAATGCACGTTACTGGGTTACACTCGTAAATGTCATTTTGTCTGTAACTGTCTTTATGAGTTACGGCTGCATAATCATTGTATACCGTAAATCGGGGTGAGAAGGGATTAAGGGGTGGGTAGAGGGGTTTATTGATAAATGCTACTACACATTAAACGAATATTTTAATGAAAGTTTCTAAATCCTACTCTACTGCTCTAAGAACTGCTTAGTTACGTTATAAGAAGTGCAATAACATATAGTTTAAAGCGTTTTTTTTTCAAGTATTTGTAACGTAGACATGCATTAGTTATTAACTTATTATATAATTATAGCCAGCCCTCTCGTGTGGCTGCGCCCTTGCAGGGTGTCACATGTAAATCTATTCCTGTTTGTTCCACCTTGAATTGTAATGTGATATGCAATAAATGATTGAATTGAATTGAATTGAATTATAAGACTGAAATTATATCCAATAAACGTACATTATTGTCCTTATTTGTAACAAGTTATGACTTATTTTGGTTTGTGTCCCTACACACCCCGTTTTACGGTAATGCTTTACGTGACAGGCATGTAAAGATCTGGATCTGGAATGGATGAGGAAAGCCAGAGACAGAGTTATGGAGGGAAACGGGGGAGGCCTACGCCAAGGAGGCGACTATTACTTAAAGGCGTATCAATAGATCTTTTATTTTAATTTTTATATTGTTTATTATGTGTAAGATGTAGTAGAATAAATGGCTTTTTTATTTTATTTTATTTTATTTATTTTTATTATAGTAACTTTTTACATGTGAATGTTTGTGTGTTATTTTGTTACTCCATCACGCTGGACATACAAGCCTTTGTACTGTGCAGAGAGGGTTCGCATTGTTATATCCGGTGTGGTGATAAGATAACCGGTGAAATTACTAGCATAGAGACATACCATCTTTGTCTTCAGTTGGCAGCGTATTTGCGGTTTACAATTGCAGTCTTAAGATTGTAGTCGTGAGATTGCAAATGTCTCCCACTTACCATCAGGTGGCCTGAGTGGGTGTTGGCTTTCTCCGTGCCATTAGAAAAGTTAAAATGAAAACTATACTCAATACCAATTGACTGGTCTTGTTTAGTAAAGAATTTTATAACCTCAAAATGGCTGCCGTTTTATACTGAATAAAGCAACTAGAGACCACATTTTGCACACCATTTTCCTGATTTCATATCATGGATGGTTTATTTTATGACCAAATTGTTATTTTAAGCGAAAAGGAAGCATTTTGAGGTTATAAATGCTTTTGCTAAATAAGTCAAGTCTTTTGGTATGGACCGTATCCATTCTTCGAAACGTTATACATTCGAGGATCTCGCGACGTCATCAACAAACACTAGTAAAACTTTAGTTTATGATGGGAAATCAAATAGGCTCATAACAGCATTTCTTACACTAGACAAAAACAATTTAAACATCCAGATGACACGGCATGCACCAATTTCACATTCATTCAAGCAATCTAGAACATGTGTGTTCCGAGCTGAATGCGATCGTGGGATATGTCTTGGGAACCATTATGCATTGTGTTCTGGATCAAACTATAAGTGGATTGCGCAAGGTACTTGCGAAATGAACCATTTATATGCGTAGAACATTTGGTAATGTAGAATCTAAACATTGAACCATGTGCTGAAATGATTTTTAAGTCATCTGATGGTAAGGTGACGGCACCAATGATGGACACTTTTAGCTGACAGGCACCAGTAATAGACACTTTACTCCTAATTCAAATTTCATACGGTCCTAAAGTGATTTTTGTGAAACCCTTATCACTGGGTTCTTGTCCATTACTGGTTCTACCACCCTGACCGCAAACCCAAGATACCAAAATCTTTGTCAACCCTGAGGACTAAGATTGAATTCCTCTATAATAATTTCACCGTTTGTATTAGCCCAACACCGGAACACAACGATGCGAACACTTCTGCTTGTAAATAAGTATCTAATTTGTAGTAAAATTTGACCCTTTTGTTTGGTCGTAAAGGTCGTAAAAGAAGAATTATTTAATAAGGATTTTGGATTGTCCACCTGTATACAACATAATACTGGCTCGCAAAACAAAATATCACACTTTCAATGAAATTTTCACTAAAAGTGTGATACTTAGTTTTGCGGGGCCGCCCGGCCGTGTATGACATTTGAGCAAAGTGTGACTTTATACACACGTAATTAGTAAAACACGTAATTTTCTTTTAGTAGGCTCGTGCGAAAATATTTTATTCACTCGATTAATCTTAAATTAAAAACGTCCTTACATTATCGTAATTAATTTCACTGTCAATACATTTATTAACGGCGTTAACTCTTACCTCGATCGCCGCAGCGTCTGCGCGGGCGCAGCGTAGTAATCCGACACCGTCTGGGGGCAACAGAGACACGCTATTAGTCATTTAGTAAGTTTCAGTTATGTACATACATTTTTAATGATAGGAAAGAAAATCTTTAGTTTAGGTGAAAAACTTAAGTACTTAAATGACATCTTGCATGTAGATGTGTAGGTACATAACACATAACTAATATGGAGTTTACGTCAAATTTCAAATTTAGAATGTGAAACGGTCTATTCTCTCAAAAACAACGGACGGTCGGACGAACGAGCGAAATCGCAGCGGCGAATTTAGGTAGTCCCGTCAGAGCGAACAAAACACTTTTAGCGCGTGCATTTTCAATTAAGCAGCCTTATACGTTCGATCCATCGGCAGAAACAATGCTGCTAAATTGAAAATGCACGCGCTAAAATATGTTTTGTTCGCACTGACGGGACTACTTAAACTCGCCGCTTGGACGTTCACTCGTCTGTCAGTCCGACCGTCCGTCGTTGTTGAGAGAATCACCTCCCAGGATGTCTTTAGATTGCAGTACAAGATCGTTTTCTCATGCCATGGATTTTAAAATGACTGCAGATATTTAACATTGCCGAATATATTTAATACCAAGTTGTAATTAAAAAATCTATATCCTTTCACTAAATAAGGAGCTTACTAAAATTGCACAAGCCCCAAGTTTCTGTAAGTAGGCTGCAGGGACCGGTTCACGCGTAATATGTGACTTCTTGCATTTCATAATCATAACCGGGTGCAGGCCATGCATTTTGGGGCATTTGTGCGATGCAAGAATTTTTTCAATTAAAATTTACCTACTTCAGAAGTTCTCAAGGATACATAAGATATTTTATTTTATTTGCTTCCTGTTTCTCTGCTGTATGTACTATTTGTTATTTCCTGAAATTTTGTTAATTTGTCTATCCTTCGGCATTGTCCTTGCTCTTTCTACTCCCAAGGTTAACTGGAAGAGATCCCGTATGGGATAAGTTCGTCTATGTACATTATTTATATTGATGCAAACATGTCTGGTAATTGTTTATGTGCAATAAAGAGTTTACATACACATATATACATAAATGATAATGCTATTGACCTTGCCTACTTAGCTAATGTTCCCGGGTTCAAATCCCGGTAAGGGCAGAGTTTTTTATGGTAATGAGAATGCAAACAAGCACTCCGGCCACATCATAGTAAGTGGTATCTAAGACCATAGACATTTGCATTCTGAAGACTACAATCTTAAGACTGCATAGGTGTCAATGATTAACCAGTTTTTGTATTATCATATAACTGGGTTTTCTTAAGTCAAATTATCTATTCAAAACTTAGTTTATCCAGAAGCTCCTTAATGAAAAAAAAATGGCAAATTACACTAAACTAAAAACATGAATAATTGGACGTTCTATAAGTATGTATGTATATATTATGCATAACATATCCTAGCCCGTGAGAAATCGCAACTTTGGAAAGCCGATAGCAAATAAATTAATTAGCAACATTCCGTACGGCGCGGACGCATCGAAAGTGAAATTTTCGAACTTGGAACGTAATAGATCGGCCGTTGACCTCGCCGATAACGAATAAGGTGGGCCTTTGAAAGCTTGCGAATGTGTACTTAAGAAAATAAATGAACAAAGGTATATATAATAATAATAATAATAATTTATTTATTTTTATTTCGAATGTCATGGATTCATATTTGTTAGTAAGTACACAAATTCTTATAAACTACTTGTTAAAACATAAGAGCAAATTAAATTAAAATAAGATAAAATAAAATAAACTACCTACTTAATAAGCTATATTGCTGCTTACATGTAACTGTCTACAGTGGCCCATGTAAGGGCAATCCAGCCTATCCGCCACAACAGCCAAGATGATATACTTTGACCTATTTTTATTAGAGCACGAAATATTATGGATTGTATATCCCATCGCTATGCCAGGTAAGAATGCTCCTTTGGGCTTTCTTATAGGAATAAAAACGTGTTGAAACGTGCACATTCCAAACTATATTTGTAAGAAACGTAATTGCACAAGAGATCTTATAGGTACCTACGTACTATCGAAATTTATCCAAGAAATTTATGAATTTTGGTTATAAAGGATCTAATTCAACATTACGGAACACGATTAACCGTAATGCATTCTACTAAATCGTGTAGACCAGAGGTTCCCAAACTCTTTTGTTTCATAGACCACTTTCAAAATTTTGCTGGATCCGGTGGACACCCTGCAGCTACATTACAAGCAATTTCAAAATCTCGAAAAAAAAAAGTGAAGATTAGATATATCTATGGAAACTTGAGTTGTTGCTGAATTTCAACGACGAATTAACAGTTTTGGAAAATACGGAACCCTAAAAAAGGTTAGAATTGATTGCTCGATAGGGCTAATTATGTAACAATAAAGTCGACTACGTGTTGTACTGAATATGGAATATGCAAATTTTTACAAGTAACAATCGCTGAACTTCTTAAAATATTATCTGCCTATCTATATTGATAGGATAAATCAAGCTAACATTTTAGTTCTTCACTATCGAACCCAAATTAATTTTCATGCACCTCCACTTACGATTGTGGACCCCCATTTTTTGTCATCCCCAACGTAGACCCCCGTCGAGTCTCCCGTGGACCCCTGGGGGTCCACCTGGACCACTTTGGGAATCACTGGTGTAGACGTACAAACAAAAAAATCCCAGTGCGAGTGGAACTCGCGCACCGAGGATTTCGAGCTGTGAAAAACTGCTGGGGCTCAACATAAGGGTTCCTTTTTTACCATTTTGGCACGAAACCCTAAAAAGAAATACACATGATCCAGACACCCATTATAATGATTATTAACATCCGGTTAGAAATCTCTCGGTCAATGTCATCGAAACCGCATCATCGGCATGTCAGAGCTCATGCATAATGCATAGCATAAATATTTCGCAATTTGGTAACATGCTAAATATATTGAAAACTTACGAATGCTTTGGATCAATATAATAATATTTGAAAGAATTAAAAATATTCTAAGAAGTTACTGAGAATTTCTTTTAAGAATTTTTCAAAATTTGAAAGGTCTCTTACATTGCTCATTTAGAGTACTTTGGAGTAGGGTAAAATTGGGGGACCTGGATACGTACCGTGGTATCCAAGCCCCCCAATCTTACCAGTGATCAAGTTTTCATCATTTCATCTATTAATTCTTCTTTTCATCAATTAATCTATTACCAGTGATCAAGTTTTCATCATTTCATCTATTAATTCTTCTTTTCATCAATTAATCTATTACCAGTGATCAAGTTTTTTATCAATTCATCTATTAATTCTTCTTTTCATCAATTAATCTATTACCAGTGATCAAGTTTTTATCAATTCATCTATTAATTCGTCTTTTCATCAATTAATCTATTAATTCTACTTGTTCTTCTCTTTAAGATCAGGTATCCAAGTCCCCCAATCTTACCCATGAATACTAAAATAGATCAAGTTTTCATCATTTCATCTACCTATTAATCGACGTATCCACGCCCCTATTAATTCTAATAATTAATTCACCAATCTATTAATTCTACTTTTCTTTTCTTTAAGATGTTGATCAGGGTCTGCCTATATATTCAAAGGTCGTTGATTAGAACTAATCGAAGATGTGGTACGAACTTCAATGATTACTGTTGGATGTTGATGTGATAAATATGGTATTTACTTATATAACGCGGAGGGAAAAAAAACAAAACGAACAAATCACTGTCATACATTTATTTAAATCACTTTAACAAACCAGTTATTTATAGTGTATAGGCCTTAGATAAGTATAAGTACACAATTTAAAACATAAATAAAAATTAAAAAGTACAAATGTTGATCGATAAATCAATAAAATATTATTGATTTATCTACCTTTCTCCATTGAAACTTTGAGTATTTAGAAACAGATAAACATGTAACAGAAAACTAATCATAATTGTCTATATTAAAAAATAAAACATTGCTATCTTTGCACCACTTTTTTAAGCAAGTAACATTTTTGTAAGCACATATATTATCATGATAAATACAAGTTTGTACATCATACGATGTTGCATACCTTTCATAAAGAGAAACAAAATTAGGACAGCTAATATCTTCTAAATTATGAACAATCTCAGTACCTAAAATTTCTTTTAACCAATTCACTTTTTCATACCCTTTTGTATGAATACATTTGTTTTTACAGTAATCAGATATTAAGAACTTATAATCGCAGTAAGGTACATAACCTTCATTCCACAGTATTCCCCTGTTCCTTTCTATCCATCCTACTTGTTTACGTTCTTTCTTAGTTAAATAATAAAACGGATATGGGGGTTTAATCAACAATACCAGGACATGTTTATCACTTAAAATAGCTATTTCTTTTGGTATAAGCTTGTTCTTTTCATCTTTAAAACCTTGGACATCGATGATAACATTCATGTCAGTTTCCGCACTATGTTACTCAACGGTTTATACTCAATAAGGCGATCGTTTATGATAAGGCAATAAGCTGTAGTATTCTCTGCGATATCTTGTGAAGACTCTACTTCTAGACGAACATCAACTGGTCCAGTTTTTAGCGTATCGTTTTGTCTTGAACAATCAATAACAAATAATGGAGCCTTTTCTCCAAATGTCTTCAAATCAAGCAACGGATCAATGTCGGCTTTGTAATACGACTGACGAAAATTAGCATACATCTCATATAATATACTGTACTTAGCTTCATCAAATTTCAAGTTTAATGAATCATATGGAAAATATTGTGAATTTAAAAACAATTTCACATTTGTTATATTACAATGATCAAACAAAGTCGAATTTTTTGTTTGATTTAATTTTCTATTTGTTTGAAATCCCAATATAACAAATCTAGGTTTCTCCAACTGAGAAGCAGTTTTAACTGACCACGAATGTTTGGTTGTTTGAGGTACTAATGGATATTCATATAAATCCCAATTTCTAAAGGCAACTTGTATAGCTCTATCTTTTTCCAAATGCTTTAGCAGTAATAACCTGTTGCGATCAGAAACTTTAATATGCGGTATACGCCACTGAACCTTTTGTACGTCTATTATGACGGTATCACCTTTATCCATACACACACTGTTTGAAACAGAACTACTTCTATGCAGTATAAGTTCATGTCTACAATTTATAAGTATTTTATTATAGTCTTCTGCGAATCCTAGGACTTTATTCAATGGGAGAATAAAAGAGAAATGAATTTTTTTGCTTTGGGTTCCGCTCAGGTTCCACCCCCACAAGGCCGCATTTTTGCTTTCTCCTCCGTTCATCGAGATATAAGACTTCATAGTTGTAGTTATTCCAGCATTTTTTATATGATCTATTTCAACACCATTTAATTCGTATCTGATATTTTGAAATAAAAACAAAATCGGGTTGTTCGTCAACTTAACTTCTTTATCTATATGTTTTCCTGTTGCATCGAGAGAGGACGCAGTGATATACCCCTCAATGTAAATGGAGCTAGCAGACGGTAGTACATATACGTCTTGCTGATGAATAGGGATTCTGATTTCATCATTTTCTTTGAAGCTGTTAGTATAGGGATTGTAAGTATGAATTTCATAGCTTTCAATCGAATTATCGTGCTGTGGCAAGTCAGTGATTTGAAGCATTTTATATTTTAAATCCAAGAGAACGTAGAAATGTTTTATTAATTTTGGTAATCACTCTAGTTGATTTTAAACGTCTTCTACCTTTCGATATCGGGGGTGAAGTATTTAGTTTTCTTGTCTGAGCAGGGATTTTATTGAAAACAATCATTCTAGGTCAAGCAATCACCGACTTAAACATGTACATGCTAATAAGATCACCGATGGTGTAAGAATGTTAACTAATTAGAAGTATCTCGATATTTATTTGGTTTAATAAATCTGATTAGCGAAATGTATTTTATTTACGTACGTAGTTCCTTGTTTTCCAAAATGAACTTAAGAATTTTAAACATAAATGACCGCAATTGTATATGCTATTACCCTGTAAGTTTTGATAATTGTAATTAATTTTCGATCCCATATATTTAATAAATTCCTTTGGAGGTTTCAAGTTACCATAACTATCAAAGTATTCAATATAATCATATATTTTTGCATAGGCTACCCAATGACTACCACTAGATGATGAAGAATCTAAATTTATAATCCCACATTCGATTGGTAGTGGTGATTCTGGTAATTCATCTCTCATAAATACATTACGAAAATGAGGTATATTTTTCGCGTGATTTATAATGTCGATGTTAGTTAACGCTCTTTTAGGTAGCCGACTGATTAGTTTTTTGTGTTCGTAACATAAATCCCTACACCATTCTTGTACGGCTTAAGATGCAGTCCTCTTCCAATACACAGTCCTTTCATGTTCTCGTTTTGTTCCTTTACTTGTGCTAGTTGTTTTTTAGCCGATTTATATTCATTGACAGCTTTCGTGATTCCTGCAATGCCACCCGATAAAGTGCCGCTGGCAGACAATCCAGCAAATATAGGTATTAACGGGAGAAAGCCACCAGTTTTAGGTACAGGTATCACTCGCGGTATTTTAATAGGTAAATCTGACGCGAACTCTCTAGCTGCTTCGTATGCTAACTCTGTTAGCATTTTCTTACATTTAGGTTTTAGGTTACGAATGTGTTTTTTTGTATGTGAGACAATATTATTAAATGTTTTCTTTAAACCAGCACCAGTTTTGAACTTCAATAATGTTGGTGTTTTATTCTTCACTTTATGAATATCATGACATTGTCGTTTGCTCCTCATGATATAATAATTTAGTTTAATGTAAGGATTTCAATAAAATTTCGAGTGTAAAAGTCCGTATCGTTTAAAGATTAACTTTCAAATGAGCACAACGTGAGAAATATATCTTTAAATACATTCATTAGTGTCACTAAAATATCTACAAACAATTTGTCTTTTCTAGCCTTCTCATAAGAGTTATATAACACTAAACAAATAACAAGTCAAACAACGATGTGTTAAATGAAACTGTATGATAATAATAACAATAATATATATTATAAGAAATAAAGACGCACCACATTATCACAGGAAACCATACATATTGGACATTTCGTTTTTTTTATTGATAACGCACATTTAGCGCATGCAACGACATGACCGCACGGTACAAACGCGACATCACATGCCTTGACGTAACATATTTTACACACTTGTACTGCGTCACTATTCACCACCTCCTCCTTTGGCCAGGAGACAGGTTGCTCTAAGAAAGAAACAGTGTTCACTTTCTCCTTGACGTAGTCTCTACCCTTCACCAGTTTGACGTACGCACATCGTTCAAACCAGCGTGCGTGCTGCTCCCACGGCTCATCACCCTTCTCCCAATCCTTTAGACCGCCATCACAATGATAACATTTGGTTTGATCTCCGCACCCAGTATAATAGAAACCGGCTTCTGCTAACTCTTCAGGTCTTTGTGTCATACTACAAGGCCAATCTTTAAATGTTTTCAACCGTGCCGCTTCCGTTGCATATTTAGGGTGTGCAGGACGCTGTAGACTCATGGTGGTGGAAGGAGACATGTTCGCACGATCGTTTTCTCCTTTCATTAAGTTACTATGTGTTTGCGGTGACACTGACCTTTCCTATACTCGTATCAATAAATAGTACGAATGTTATTAATCACCACAAAGTTAAATAAATCTTACCAAACAGCAGTACAAAGCTGTTTAAATCTCATTGAGAAATCAATATCGGTTGTAAAAGTCTGTACTGTTTTAATATTAACTTTCAAATGAGCACAACGTAAGAAATATATCTTTTAAATACTTTTGTGCCAGTAAGAATATCTATAAACGATTTGTCTTTTCTATCCAGCTGTTCTCGCTTGTAGGTAGTCCTAGCCACTTCACATATACTTTATTCCCCCTGCTTTTTATTACTTTTTCAACCAGATATACGTCAGGATGTAAAGTTTTTTGAATTTCTTGTCCATAAAATGCTCCTAATATCGGTCTCGACTTCATATCTTCTAATAAATAAGTAACAGGATTAGTGTGTTGAATCTTTGTTATCTTAAATATTTCTGTAGACCAATTAGGAGTGAAACCTTTTTCAAAACAACCTTTATACTTGCTAATTCTAACAAAGTCACCGACTAGAAATCTCTTGATTTTCAACTTTTTCTTAGACTGCAATTTAACATATTTTTGTAATACATCCGCTTTATTTTCATGGGTGATTGAAGCAGGAGGTCTACCTATAGTTCTATGAAAATCATGATTATATTCATAAATTTTATTATCTAGCATCCCATCAATCCATTTATAATTGCCTTTTAAACTGAACCCTTTATAAAGCTTATTTTTAAGCGTTCTTATAAATCTTTCCACAATTGATGCTTTTTTGGTGGAGTATGTTGAATAATGGTTAATATCATATTTTCTCATTACTTTGAGAAATGTTTTATTATAAAACTCTTTACCCTTATCTGTTTGTAAATTACTTGGGAATCGTCCTTTAGCTAAAAGTGTTTCAAATTGCTTACATACGATTTCTTTAGTCTTCTGTTTGAGGGGAATTGCCCAAGCGTACTTTGAAAAACAGTCAATAATTACTAATATATATTTATAGCCAGAATTTACGTCCGATAATGCCTGCATGTCAATCAAATCCGCCTGCCAGAGGTCATCTATATCTTTTAACATAACACTTCTCCGAGGAAAGTTCACTCTAGCATTTTTGTGAATTTCATTTACGACGTCGGCTTTGCTCATAATGCTTGTCCAATGCTCCTTGAAGCTCTTTTAACGCAATATCTTTTTTTATTGCTTTAATACTATCTTTTAAACTTTCAGTTAGTATTAAGAAATTATCTCCCTGAAGCTTATTTAAAGCGATATCTTTTTCAATGTTGTCTATACGATTCAACAAACTCGAAGTTAGCTTTTCCCAACTTAGCACTATATTACGATTGTCCTCGACATGTTCTTTATTTGCAAAATTTGACGCACTAGGTTCATTTCTAGATTTTATTTTAATGACTTCTATATGACCACAATCAACTGAATGATATTCACTTTTCTCGATACTCATGTCTAATGCTCGTCAGAGCATTAAGTGCAATGATAGCAATAGACGATATTTTATTCTTTTATTATACCAGCTTCTTTTAATTCTTCAATAATAGATACGATTTCATTATCATGATTACTGTTACCAGCACTTTTAGATGCAATTAATAGTTTGAGCCTTTCTATCAATTCATTCGGGTCATCCCAATAAACATAATCAGTGTTTTTCTTGTACTTTTTTAATAAAGGCAAGAAACCACCGCTTTTTAATTTCGTTAATTGTTCTGGGAAATCCTGATTTGCATCATTAAGCTGTGAAAATAAAGGTTTTATAATGTGACGGTATTTCGAACCTTTGTCCCCCTTCAATGGTCCGCTAGGATTGAAGTCTCGTTTGTGTGCGTTAGTATTAATTAGCATTTCTTTATAATCAATTTTGTCTTGTTCTGTTACGACAGCAAGATTAGGCTTATTGCGTAATAAAAGTTCCTTTAAACCATCTGTTAGTTCATAGTTTTTGTTCTTAATTATAACCATATATTTTTTCCCCGCATCATTATTTGTTGATGACAAACGTACATCAATATTTCCCATCATGAGCTTCTTGTTCTCGCTCCGAATACCAAATGGAACGTTAATGTTATCATAAATATTAAGCATATCTTCTTTTTTAAGAGACAATAGTGTATCATTATTTTGATTTCGCAAACTACCATCTGCTAAATCATAATACTCTGAGCACTTACTAGAATCAGTCTTGATTATGTCTCTAAAATTTTCGTATTCTAAAGAAGAATCCAAGTCATTAAAAGTGTCTTTTACATTTAAACTTTTTGAAATATTTAATTCAGGACAATGCGAGCCATTCACTTTTATCAGAGTTTCTAGAGGATCTGTAATAGGTTTAAATACTTTCTTAAATTTAAGATTAGCTGCATCTTCTTCATTTTGAATCATCTTTATTTTATTTTTTATGTTTTCAACAGATTTAATTAGTTGTTCTTTTACATTTGTCTCCATTGCAATGACTGTTTAATACTAATACTCATCATCTAGTGACATATTTTAAGCTTTGAACAAGTATTTATGAGATGCCTAAAAATGGATAAATGTGTCAAATCCTTTTCTATACCTTCCTTTATCAATAGCACAATCTTTATTAATCAGCACGAAGTTGAACTGATCTTGCCAAACAGCGGCACAAAGCTGTTTAAATTTTATCCACTCTACATCTGTATTGACATGCTCATTGTATATATGTTTTAAATTTGTATCATCTTGTTTGTAGATAATTAAAAGATTAACATTATCTCTAATAAGCTGTTTTGGTATCTTTGAGTATGTTTGAGATAAATAAAAACAGTCTATCCGTCTGTGTCTTCCCATGGCAAAGTAATTTCGTATGTTCACCTGATTTTCACACGCAACGTCATCGAAAATTATGATTGAATTGATCAAAGCATCATTAGGGTGAAGAACTTCTTTATTCTCATTGTATAAAAAGAATTCAGCTTCTGGAATTTTCTGCATGATTTGTCTTAAGAAAATATACTTCGCTTGAAAGGCTGTCTTTGAATACAAATATATATGCTTAAACTTCAAACCGTTTTCATGTAACAATAAATTCACCATAACATTCGTTTTACCACAGTTAGAAGGTCCACATATTATGCATCGAATTGTGTTTGGTAACAGTGTGCTATGTTTGACTTTTTGTAACCGATTTTCTATATCAATAGTTTTCACTTCTAAAGTTTGAGTTTGCTTGACGAACTTCATTGTGTAGTGTGAGCTTAATCGAACTTTCCAAGTATTTATATACCTCATAAAATTATGTAATTTGAAGTAAAATGACATTATAAAATTGGAACAGATTGTAAATGTCGGCATTACATTAAGATGTAAGAAAACATAGTTGGATTCCTTTATTTAGATACATGTTCTAAGTACCTAAAAGATAAAATAAGATTTAACACTTCCTTTTCTATAGAAATGCAGTTTGAATGTGGTGTGGTAATTGAATGGGGGTTAGCTATAGCTAGAAAGAAACAGATCAATTCACTTCAACAGTTTATTATAAGTATTCGTATTATTAATTATACATGTTCTTGCTATATAAAACAAATAAGAAATACTATATTATTACATATAGGTACAAAAACTTAATTTTTTTTGCTACTCAATCATCTATTAAATTCGATGTTAATGTAATTAATACCTCATTAATAAATAACAAATATAAAAATTAAAACAACAATCTGCATTTGTCATTACCGATAGTATTATTCGTGGGGGTAAATATTTATTACACATATCCATAATTCATAATAACCAAAGACGACTTTTACACTTTATTTATGAACAATACTTAATCATTTAAAATATCGTCTCACAATGGCCCCATGGTAATGTATGTATTTGATCTCTCAAAACTTGTCTCTTATCATCACTTCTATTCAATACTTGTTTGTCTACTTGTTGAGAGTATAAAACATGTTTTATAGACCGTATCATGTTCATCTTACAACGAAGTTGTTTATCAGCTATCAATGCCATATTATAGTCATTTAGTGTTAAACGCTTAGAAATGTATTTAGAGATACCTTTTGCTTTTTTAATGGCACTGTTCTCACTTTTGATGTAATATAGTTTAGCCCTCAAACCTACAAATTCTGTTATTACATCACCACCCATCTCGTCTTTGAATATGCCCGGTATTTTCTCATTCACTTTCGGTATGTTATACGGATTATTGATTGCAAAGTTGCTAGTATCAAATTTAGAAATATCACAATACATCTCTTGATAAAAATCTTCTGTATAAATCAAGTACAACAGGCTGTCAGTATCTGTGTAGCACAGGTGTACATCGTTTTTGAATTTATTTTTGATATAGTCGTAATGAAACTGATATAGGTGTTGTTTGGCAAGCTCTAAAACTGTGAATCCGATATAAATTGGCCTGTCTAAGACAATTTTTTCATGGTTTAACTGTATTCCTACAAAGTTTTCTGAAAATATAGTTACACTTTTAAAGTTAGGTTTGGAGATCAATTTTTCAGCTGTAAGATGTTTATTTGTTACATTTTCATTGTCTTTCCATTTAGTTACCAATTTTACATCGATTTGGTTACGATTATTTTGCAGAGTCTTTCCGAAAATTGCGTTATTGGATAATTTAAAATGGTTCTTTTCATATTCAGTTTTAGCTGCTTGACGAAGGGTTGTATTTAAGTCAATGTATTTTTTCAAATAATTTTCTTGCCTAAAACTAAGAATGCGGTGAATTTTATTTAAAACTAGACCATGTTTCAAACAATCTTTTAAGTGGGTGTAGTGAATAATGTAGTTAAATTTATCATAAAGATTTGCTATTAGCTTTGCACATTTACCGCCGGGGGGGATGAACTTTTCTGCAGCGAACGGTAAGTCATTGTGCTTACTATGCAAATGATCAGGGTATGCCAGGTCTACCTCCAAAATATAGCCGTAGTCATTGTTAGCTGGAATACTCAACACATCAATTGTTTCAATTTCATTTTGACTCAAAAATTTGAACTCTGATATAGGAAAGCGTTGCATCATAGCGTAACCATACAAGTTATTACAGTCAAGATAAATCAAATAACTAGACGGTTCAGCATCATTGAAATCGGACATATATTTATTATTTGCTTTGGCGTGTCGAAGGGAGCACTGTGCTAACCCCCCGCGTATTCCTTTTTCTAACATTTGATATATCTCTAAGTCACTTATTAACTCTAATTCAACCTGCGTATACAGAAGCATTGCATCCCAACTTAAACTTGGGGAAGTGATGTAATACGCAGGATCTAGATTATAATAATGCAAACTAGTCATCCTAAACTTTTCGAAAATGTCACATAATAATAATACATCACTTTTTAAATATAAGTCGGTATATTCACCAAGTGATTTTATATTAAAGACATTCCATATTGTTCGCGCGCGTTCGTATTCAGCTTCAGTGATATGACTTTCGTTCAAACTGTTGTAGAAACAAGATTTTAGAGGAAGTTCGGTTTCGGAAAATTTGAAACAGCTATTCATGTAATCATACGGGTAGACACCTTTTTTATACAATAATTCACGTTGATTTTTATCAGGAAACTCTCGTGATAAATTAACAAAATCGTTTTCCGATAAACTTTTGCTTAACGCATCCAGACTTGAACTCATAAACTGATACGAATCAATGAATTTAATTTGAATAGAACGAGAGTTGGTATCAGTTTTTATGTATTTTGTTATAGAAAGGTACTTTTCTTTAGTTTGAGGAATAATTTTAACGGAACCTTCTTGTTTTACTAATTCCTCAATAAATATGTGAGAATCGTAACCTGATAAGTTATGAAAAACAACAGGTATGAATGGACATACTCTATGCATTAAGTTACAATGAGAGTGCGCCGGCCCTCTGTACATGGATGTAACATGATCATGATCTCGCACCTTGTCACCGAACAGATGTTGTTTACATATATGGCAATATGTTGCGTTTTGATAAGATGATTCTTGTTCAGCAGTTAATGGAGTCATAGGTTTAACATTAGATAATATTTTATGTAATCGTTTTACATCCTTTATTATTCTCTTGACAAAAATTTCAACACAGTCTTCACCTCGATATGTCACAAATTTATTTAATTGATCATCATACGAGCAACATATATAATAAGCAAAACATGACGGGCGGTGTTTTTTCAAAATTTTAGTGTTTTCAGATATGTTTTCGGTGTGGTTACTCAGGAGGCATTCAAAATCTGCGTAAATAATGAAGTTGAGTTTCTGTTGTCTTTCATAATGTTCGAATTTTAAAACAGAATTTATTTTAGGCAAAGTAACTAACACGTCACTACAATCATGAGATCTATATTTTGTTTCATCATTATAAAATTGTAAACATGTCTCACATAAATATATCTTACCTTTGTGGTGCGAAACTTGCCGTCGAACTAACCTTACAAGATCTTTTATTAAACAGTAATGTGCTTTTCCCCCCCTTTCAATATATAGTAAATTAATGTGATTAATTTCTCTTTTTTTTGTCTTGTATAGAGGTCCGGTAACTTTTGATTTATTATCTAACCCATATATATTAACGCTTATATTCGGGTTATTTTTTTCAAAAAGTTCAATTTGTTTAGGCGAAGGTGGGAATGACATTCCTTCTGTGTTGAGAACGGAAGAATAATGTGGATATGAACTGACTTTACATACATTCCTTGTAGAAGGAAACAAACCGGCCATAATACTCCACAAGAAACAATGATTATCGCTATTCTGTATACTTATACAACTTTTCGAACTTCTGACTGCCGGAGGTAACGGAATATAAGAACCGCCTCGCAAAGGAGAATACTTGTTCATGTTAATTTCAATATGACTTATAGATAGGTACGCCCATCCAGATTCACGAAGTTCGAATTCGGTTAGTTTTTTTTTCAGAGTGTTACTTGTATTCAATAATAATTCATTAAAATCAGTGCTCTTGTAAACAGTTTCATATTTAGTGTTGAATGACTTTAGCTCCTGTTTGTCTGAGTGAGGTTGTATAAAGTACGCAAAGAATTCAAAGTTAACTTTAATACAAGTAAGGCTCTCTACTGATATATTGATAAGTTTTATAAGATCTTTCTGACACTCATTAAAGAATATCTCTGGCGTGAAATAATCTACTTTCTGAGATGGATTTATACGATATGAAACAATTCTGTTTTTAAAAGCAGTAGCAATCATATAAATATTATCGAATTCTGTGTTCAGTAAGCAGTTTGACTTATGTAAATTAGTTTTTAAGTGAGATGAGTATTCCTTTCGAGACATTTCAATTTTACAGTTTTCACAATTCATTAATTCATATTCAGGTATTAAGGCTGATACAGGATGAACTGTAAAGAAAAGAAAAAAATTAAAGGGTTACAATCTACTCATTTATTTTATAAATCCTAGTAATAGTTGCAAGCGGTAGTTTAATAAGCTTTACACTTTAGTATTAACTGTTCTATAGTTAAACATTTTTTGAATACATCTTAACTATGGGTACAATAGAGAGGGTACAATTAAGAGCGAGCTCTATTTTAATAATAACTTCCGATAAAAGTAGGCGGGTAAGGCTTGAACTCCTTTCGCGTAGCTTTTATATACTCGGTTAACGCACGCCAGCCTTCCGTACTATCATCTGTTCTGTTTTTTAAGCTTATTATTGCGTGGCGCCATCGATTCATGGGAGGTACGCGCTCTATTTCATCGCATTTATAAACTTTTAATTCTACGTAATGAGAACCGAGTTTACAGTCGTTAGACTGGCGAGCAACTCCGTTTGCGATTCGTCGGTTTAGAAAAGATACGAGAGGAGTCATTTTTTTACCAGGTCTGAAGGCTTGCTCATCTACTTCGTCATCCTCAGAGTCGCTCCCGAACACATCGCGCGCAGACTCCTTTCTGCTAACGTCAGCAGGAGTAGTATGGCTCGCTGTAGTTGGAGTAATAATGCTGACTTTACTTTTCTTTCGCTTCGGCTGCTCCAGTTCACTGTTATGCGGCTCTTTGCTTCCATGTTTTCCCACCTTTTGTATTTTCGGGCTTTCACACCGTACTCCATCTTGAACAAATGAATAAACATTATGACTAGTGTTAATGTTATAACTTTTTGGATATCTTTTAAACTCTTTTCTTATAATGCTTACAAACTGCTTTAGATATTGCCAGGCTTCTGAGTCGGTGTTAGTTTTATTTTTTAATTTTAGGTCAAATAATATTTCATCTTCCTTGCACAATTTCAAAACGATGTAGTATGTTCCTTTTTTATGTTTATCGATCTGACGCGAAAATCCTTTCGGAATTTTGTTAGTGATGTAGGAATAAAGATGATTGTATTGTTCCTTACCACTATCGTCACTGTTTCGATCCTCCCCCTCGCTATCTGTCCCGAACAATTCATATGATAACGCTGGTTCGATGCGAGCGGGATTAATTCGCTTTTTCCCCTTTTCCGAAGTGCTGACCCGAGATGCAGAGTTCGAGCCGTGACCCCCCTCACGGATCACGGGTTTTTTACATTTTTTATGAGTATAATTCTTCTCATCCTCCTCCGTCCGAAGCGGTCTCTCTTGAACATGACTGGACCTGAAAAGGTAATTTTATTAAATTAATTTGATAATTGAACCCACAAGCAATCAGTAAAACAACTCAGATCGCAAGAACAAAACACAAATTTATTTTAAACTTTAACTATCTAAACATACGAGAGAATTGAATGGATGCATTCATTTCTCTACTATTATCAAACTACACTAAGCTTGCGCTCAGAAAAAATAATCGTATTTTAATAGATGAAATATCTGATAGATGAATAGATGAATATTCGAATGGTACTTACATGATAGCAGATATGTTGACACTTATTGATACACTTTAGTAACTTGAAGATCAGAAGACTTCGCTTGCCGATGACAATGTGTCTCAGTCTCACAATTCCCCACTTTAAATATATGCGAGCGATAACCATTTTTGGAACGAAAAACACACATTCAAATAAAAATCAAGCAGACTTGCACTTTTGCTGCTCCATACTTATCATGCACAATAGCTGTTGTCAGCGTTCTGTATCCCGATATAAAAGTAAAAATCTAAATATTTAATTACAACCTTATGTACTATGCAACAAGCACTATAAATAAGTGCAACCAAGAAATTAATCACTATCATGTTTTTTTGTCTCAACACGATTGGAATTCAGTCGGAAGTATACGCGGGCCGAACATTGAAATTAAACTTTATTATTTGTAAATATAGTTCAATTTAAAATGGCAGAAAAATCAGACCTTATAAGTCTCACACCGAAAAGCTAGAATTTAAATAGATAGGGAATCATCTTGCATTCGACACGTGCATAAACTTTCCTCTTATGGCATATACCATAAAGGATTAGAATGTTAGATCAATATCCAATATTAAGCTACTTTGAATTCTATCGACACCATTTTATTTATATATAAAGCTAAAAATTTCTGAAGGGATACCTATTGTAATAAATATTTTGAACGTACGTGGTTCTCTTGCAAAATGTCGGTAAGTTAAATTTAATTATAAATATCGGTACATATGTTTTCTGTTTATATATTACATGCTAACCGGTGTGTAAATTTCAGGATACGTCTGAGCATCTATTCAACTTTGTACCCGGCAATGCATCGCGACCTACATATGAACCAAGGCTCGGGTTAGATCGTAAACGAAAGCCAGAAAACACAACAATTTATTCGTATATCAAGAAACCTCATCAGAATAGAGCTGCTAAAGTGATTAAAATAGAAATTTATGACGGAGACAAAATAGAAGATAGTGAGCGAATATGCAAGTGTAATGCAGAATTGTGCCTGCAGTATGCGGTCAAAAGCGTTCCTCTAGACGGAATATATGAGTCAACACTTAACGTAATAGATAAAATAACGGAGTCTATATCATCTAATATTTGTAATCGCTACACAGTGTTGTAAAAATATGCATTTTACAGAATAAATATTAATCGAGTAACAATGTGTTTATTTATTTATCACGCCACTAACCCGCCATTTTAAATTCGACTTATCCGACTCGCGTTGTTTTTGGAAAGGTGAGACCGCTAATTAATTACCGGTGTCGATAACACTGTACATCTCATAATTATGTTCACGTCGATGTATGAATCACTATCTATTTAATAACGCTTAATATAAAATGGAGCACTCATAATTGATGTATTGAATACATGAATACTGATTTAGATCTATTATAAATTTTGCCTAGCTCATAGGTATTACACTAGATGAAAACTTGATCTATTCAGTATTCAGAACATGAAAGAAGAACAAGTAGAATTAATAGATTAATTGATGAAAAGAAGAATTAATAGATGAATTGATAAAAACTTGATCACTGGTAATAGATTAATTGATGAAAAGAAGAATTAATAGATGAATTGATAAAAACTTGATCACTGGTAATAGATTAATTGATGAAAAGAAGAATTAATAGATGAAATGATGAAAACTTGATCACTGGTAAGATTGGGGGGCTTGGATACCACGGTACGTATCCAGGTCCCCCAATTTTACCCTACTCTTTGGATATGCAAGGTTTGCGATTCCTTTCTGTTAAAATAGTATACTTTTAAAATAGTCATCATCTGCTTTCTTGCATCTTTCATGACAATCTTGACGGCTCCTATCAATCCTATCATAAAGGGTCTGAGTAAGGTCCAGAGATTCTGTGGCCACCATTTTACTCCATCGTGAATCACCCAGTCTTCTTTCTCTGGTAGCAATCTTTCATTCGCAAAAATCACCAGTATTTATTTCTTTCAGTACCTTATTTTGGCGAAGATTTCATTTTCAGCAGAAATAATTCCACTATAATAATTTTCCATTCTGTATTCTGTATTTGTCTTTCGTTTTCACAGAATCGATGGAGCTCCGCTGGTGCAGATCTACTACTTCTGGATGGATAGGCCCGTCAGGCCTGCTGCAAAACTAACATAACCTAAAAATTTGAGACTGGGTAAAATCCAGAATGGAAAAAATGCGAAGAAGAAAAATTAAGAATGGGGAAAAATCACGACTGGAAAAATTGCTACGCGGAATAATAAAATTTGATACCTACGCCCGTCAAAAGCAATATAGTTTTACTGACTAGAATAGAGCCCCTTGTACGTTTTCTAGACTTGTCTAGGCCTAAGGCCTTTGACCGAACGCGTAATCTTCAAGTTCCCTGCCCCCGTTTCGTGTGGCTAACGAGGTCTGCGCACGCTCCGGCGATGATTCAAGCAAAAACTGCTGGAAAAAACCTCACGTGGATCAATAGCGAACGGCATGAAAGTTATGCGTGATTGTTTAATGGTAAGTATGCTGGTGTGTGCCATAATGATAGTGTTTATGAAACACCACATAATATAGTCGTGATTAAATATATTAGAGCATCATTCAACAATAGCGACGAGTTCAAATGTTTTTGAAGTTAAATACGTTTTGATATATTGATTTGAAAAAAATCAAAAATATAAATCAAAATATATTTATTTTGCGTAAAATGTGGTACACACAATGGTCTTACAATATATTATAGGTTTCACACACTTTACCAGCAGCTGGCATGCAAAATATTATTGAAATATTAAAATCTAAGAAGACAGACAAAAGTATAAATTAATAAAATAAGTCACAGCTGGGCACTATAGTAATTGCTAAAGAGAATATATTGTAATTATAATGTCACCCATTATCAAAATAATTAAAGTATTCGTTCACAGAGTAGAAGCACTTTTGCACTAGCCATTTTTTAAGCTGGCGTTTGAAAATGTTTAGTGGCAAGATTTTAATGTCTTCTTGTAACTTATTATAGATAGAAATAGCCATACAGTATGCGTTCCCGCTATACAACTTTGTCTTTTTCATTGTTACCACCAAACGGTTTGGATACCTTGTGTTAAAATGACACGATTCTTTACCCGTTTTAAAAAGTGATGGATGGGTTTTAACAAACAAGCAAATTTCATATATATATATGCACGGTACCGTTAATAATTTTAGGTCTCTTAACAATGGCCTGCAGGATGTTCCAATATCTACGTTACATATAGATCTTATACAACGTTTTTGTGCCAATAATGCTCGATTTGCCTGATTGGAATTTCCCCATAGCAGAATGCGATACCTAATCAAGGAACCTACATATCCGTGATAAGCCTGGATGGCAACGTTTTTATTGCACACTTTTGTGAGTCGCCAGAGAGCATATGAAAATGAGCTTATTTTACTACAGAGTTTGTCAATATGTTCGTTCCAGGAGCATTTGTGATCTACGGTAATGCCTAGAAACGTGGTCGCGGAAGATTCTTCTATAACTTCATCCTTATAAGCTATACTCAAAGGCCTCTTGTTACCGTTTTTATTTATGAACTGCACGTATGTTGTTTTACTTAAATTAACCTTCAGATTATTTTTGTGCAACCAAGTTATAATTTTAGATATTACATTATTTACATCATCATTATATGTTTGAATATTGTGACACGGTACAATAACTGAGAGGTCATCGGCAAAAAGTGTGCAGTCACATGTTGTAGTATCTGGGAGATCGTTAATATACAACAGAAAAAGCAAGGGTCCCAGAATACTACCCTGTGGAACTCCAATCGCATTTACTGTGACCGATGATTTGTGTGAGGTTATTATCTTTTTCGAATCAATTTTACTTATTTCCACAAACTGGGTTCTCTCACTTAGATAACTACAAAGCCAATCCTTAACTACTCCTCGCAAACCATAGAGCTCACATTTAGACAGGAGTATATTGTGAGACACGAAATCGAACGCTTTGCTCATATCGAAAAAGACTGCAACGACCGACTTACTCTTGTCAAGATATTTGAAAATGTTACTCATCAGCGAAAATGTTGCCAGTGATGTAGACTTCCCTTTTTGAAAGCCATGTTGTTCTGCTTTAATTATTTTGAATTTCTGCACAAATTCCGTGATGCGTTCGTACATAGCCTTTTCAAATATCTTTGAAATTATGGGTATAAGTGATATGGGCCTATAATTTTCGACATTTTGTTTACTACCTTTTTTATGGAGACATTTGATAAGCGATATTTTTAATGGTTCTGGGAAAATGCCACTTGTGAAGGAGAGATTTACGAGATAGCTTAGTACTGATGAGATTTGTAATTTGCAAGTTTTTAGTATGTTAGTTTGTATATTATCATATCCGGTTGAGTTAGTGGGATTAAGCGAGCTTATAATTTTAGCTATCTCATGTTTATTTGTAGGGTACAGGAACATGTTTGAATGATTTACTTTTATAAGCGAAGTATCAGGTTGATGTTTTATGTCAGAGTGCGTTACATTTATGAAATATTTATTAAAAATGTTTGCGATGTCAGTGGGTTCATTTATAATTTTATCATTTACTACGAGTTTCTCAATACTAGTAGTATTCGGATAAATTTTTGCTGTGTTTTTAATAATATCCCACGTCGCTTTACACATATTTTTGGATTTTATTATATATTTATTATTAGCCATTTTTTGAACATGATTAATACATCGTTTAAGTAACTTTGAATATGATTTATATGCATTTTTGTAATTATTGTGGAGCGGTTTTCCTATATGTTTATAATAACGAAGTCGTAAATGTCTCCTTTTTATTATAGATTTTTTAATACCCCTACTAAACCAGTTAACCATTTTTGGCTTAACCGTGTATTTGATCTTGTTGACTGGGAAACACAAATTATATAACAGTGTGAATAGTTCATAAAAAATATTGAATGCTCTTGTCATATCACTTTCGCAATAAACATCAGACCATGATAGAGCCTCCAAACAGCTTAGAAATTTCAAAACGTTTTCATCGCTGTAGTCTCTCTTATAATGATACCAAAATAAAAGTGGCTTAGGTTTATTAATAACCGGAAAAGTAATACTTTGGGCAGTTTCATGATCTGATAAACCAATTTTAAGAGTGTTGATACATCGTATCACGAGTACAGCAGTTCAAACATGACATTAAAGTGATAAGGCACTAAAGTATGCAGAGATAGTTTATATCATAACCCGGAGAAGGACATAACATACTTACCACTGATTCATAGAAAACTTGGTTGAATAATGACTTCGATGACTAACTAGTTAATATCTCTCTCGTTTGGAAATTCCTCTAAGGATATAAACGTGTTACATAAAGGGAAAGCGGTTTGTAAAATAATTTACAACATTCTTAGGAATAGAGGCAAATTGATTACATTTTCTATTTAAATTATGATGTAGAGTTTTTATAAACACAGCTAATTTGTTTCAAGCGGTGATACCAAAGAAAGCGCTAGCTGCAATGTACTATCAGCCCAATGGAACCCTGACCCACCATAGAACGGTGTCACAGTGACATTATAAAACAATTTGTTTGACACTTCTTATGACTTGAATCATAACGTCTCTGTGACACAGTTCTATGGTGGGTCAAGGTTCCAATGGTCTGATAGTACCTAGTAGTCGAAGAATTTATACTCTCCTGCGGGCCTAGTATAGCTGCGCATGACAAAATTTGGATAAAGCATCCGTCACTCTCGTACTTATATACGTGTCAAAAAGTGACGGATGTTTTTTATACTAATTTCGTCACGAGATAAACATAGCCATAACAACTTCATTAAATTTAGAATGCTTATACCATTACTACTACTAGTTAGCTGCTTCTTTGGTATTACGATAAGCTTTGCAATTTCATTTCATCGAATGATATTTTCCGCTGAAACATCTGCAAAGATATTTTCTGCGGCATCTTATATATTAATTACATTACTTATCTACAAAAAAACCGCATGCGGTGAAAAATCCAATAAAACAAAAATTATGCGTAACGATAGGGTGATGAGTGTGATGACACAGTGATGGACAATTTAAACTGACAGGCTCCAATAATGGACACTTAACTGTTCATTAAAAAATAAATTCATTGTTGCAAAACAAATGAATAACCTTTATCTTCTGTAAAATAAGAATCAAGCGTCAATTATTGGTCCTAGTCCATTAATGGTTCCATCACCCTACGTTCGTTTGAAAAGTGTTTCGATAAAATAATAGTTACCCCTTGCGTAATTAGTTAAACGTACCCTACAGCTATAGTTATAGTTATACCTATACCCGGCAGCCGACACGACAATAGCCGATAAATACCGAACGACCACGAGCAGTGAAAGCATGCGCAGGAGCACGTGTGATCGTGATGTAACCGGTGACCGCGCTTTATCAAACATCTGTCCCTTTCGCACTGGTCTGGTGTTCGCTGGTAAGGAAGAGACGAGTGTAAATTTCAGTTTTTTTTTGAAATAGGTTTCGATTGATTTAGAGGTTGATTGTTTTTGTTTATTAGTTATTAAATGTATGGTTTTTATTGTTGCTGAATAATGCCTATTGCGAATTGTGTTCACAGTTGAGTCCATGGACAGTTTGATAATACGAAGATTTTGTCAGATAGACTAAAGTCTGAACCTTGAGGTTAAAGTTTTTTTCTGACAGGCCGGTAACGCATCTGCGATTTCTTTCCTGTGGCGTTAAGGTGCTTTTCCACCGGTCGGTCAGACGAGGCGAGATGACAATTGAAATTTGTATTGAACATTTTCCCTCCTCGCTCATCTCCGGTGGAAATGGTTGTTTCAACACAAACTTAAATTCTTCTCTCGCCTCGCTTCGCCGGTGGAAAGCACCTTTAGACAAAATGCGATCGTGCTAACGTTAGCGATATTTACAATCTGAAAGAAATATAGCTGTCGATGTCCTTAGCTGACAATTCCATACATTTTGTTTGTTTTAAAAAAACGCTAACATTAGCGTTATGCGAATTGTCTAGATCCCGTGAGTCCCTGGACAAGATATGTATGGAGTTGACATATTATGTACTTACTCGACGCGACCGTCCAGCCGTTTACGTCTAACCATATACATTTTCGATAACGATAACGATTGCCGAAAGCGTCTTCTCTAGAACCACGGTGGGTGTCCACGGGTGGTAGTGATCACTTTCTACCTAGTAATTCTCTCTAGCATAAACGCCGGTCAAGTTCGAGTCGGACACGCACACTGAGGGTTCCGTACCACCGCTAAACAGGTATAAGTATACTCCAATTTGAATTCAATTTCCAACTCACACTTGAGCATTTTTTGTATTTGTTATTTTTCTTCAGGGTTTGTCAAATAATCATACTAAATTTGACGCTTGTACGTTTTACCGTTAAAAAAAAACGCTATCTATTACGGTTCAAAACAGCTGTTTATAGTTAGGTCGGACGGGCGGACAGCAAAGGCATATTAATAGGGTTCCGTTGGTACTATACTTTGCCTGCGGGTACGGAACCCTAAAATGGCACCCTTCTGCCTCATGCCGTCTGAATTCTCTCGACCTTCAGGGGTTAAGTAATGAAAGTCTATTTATTCAACTTCTCTACGTGATTCAATTCCTTTTTACAAAAACTCCTGTAAAAACATCTGCCTCTCACGATGGCTTCTTTGATCACGTCCTACCTATTGTGGCAGTGAGTGTAGGGAAAGCACGAAAGTAGAAGTTTGTTGAGAGATAAAAACCTACGAGCTTAACTTTTTTGTTGTTTAAACGAGGCGAGGAAAAAATTATTATGCCTTTGTCCGATGATGAACTGAAGTGGGCTGAAAATTATGAAAAGTATTGTCTTCCCGATGTGCAAAGCTCAACACGGGATTTGTTTTTTTTTCTGTCCCAAACTAAACACTAGTACACATTCTTATAAGTACATCAATATACTTTCATACAAAGTAACTAAATCCACTTGGAAGTCTTTTATCCCTATTCCCTTCGGAACTGTCATATTTTTCGGCATAAAGGTGCCTACCCTTCCCCGAGATTCAAGGTATCTTCATATCAAATTTCACCGAAATCTGTTCAACGGGTTATTATTTATTAACAAATAGACACATATTACTTACTTTCGCCGTATACCTAGGTATTATAAAAAACCATTACATCACAAAAAAACATTGCCCAAACAGGGAATCGAACCCGGGACCGCTAGCTTCATAGCCAGGGTCACTGCAGTGCTTCTATTTTCTTAATGTAGATCGGTAATCTTCATTTTTGTAGGAAACACGAGTGACAATAATACTGTCAGTTGCGAGTGCAAGGGTGATACCGATAGCCAGTCGAACTCTATAAAGAAAGTGGGAGTACTGTAACTAGGCCAATGCGTCATCAAAGTTTGATTTCCTGATGTTTTAATTACAAAGACTTTTTCAGCACAATTATCTGTAGGCTCGATTTATTACTGTACTTACTTAAATAACAGTTCGTTCATTGAATACAAAACGGACACAATCCGAAATGAGTCAGTGTTGCATTTTAAAATTAGAAGCGGTTGGAATAAGATTTTTAATGGAAGAGCAAATTATTTTGGAATGTGTCGGTTTTGTATTCAATGAGCGAGTTGTTTATTTAATTACACAAAAACGCTCCAATTAATTCTTTAAAGTTAACAATTAAAGTGCTCCTACGCAAGTCTTTCTACTTATTAGAAGATCGCTCCGGGCAACGAGTAATAGAATAGAAAGGCTTATTGCCCGAAGGCGGTATAAATCGTGCAACATTCCAGAGAGTTTGTTATAAATTCTTCCTGTTAAGTGTACGCCAGACTCGCGTGAGATACAAGCCGAGTGTAAACCAGATGTAAGACTAGTTATTATCTAGTTTTATAAGAAGTTTAATTCAAGTGGAAATGTTAATCATAGACAAGTTGAATGAGTAGACTTTCAATACTTAACCTCAGAAGGTCGATCTAATTTTAACGGCACCAGAGCATTCAGGGTATATCGTATCAGATCCGTAACCGATGTTGTTTTTATGACATGAAGTTGTAAGACGAGCACACATGGCACCTGGGTTGATTCTCTCAAAAACAACGGACGACTAAAATCTTAATTTCATTTTTTTTTATGGGAAAAGATCCTTTAATTAAAGGTAGGTATATTTTTGGCTTTGATCTACTTACTTTTATTGTGTGTAAATTAGCTGCGTTTACATACATAATATGTTTATCGCAAGGTACAGTCGAATTCATAAATATGTGTACACTTTAGTACCTTTGGGGTTATTATGACATTTATGACGTAGGTATCTGTGCAATTCATTTTACGCTGAGAGAAAAGGACACAGTTATGTAACTGCTATAGCTCCGTCCTTTACGCTCGCCGTAAAATGAACTGCATAGCTATGTTATAATAACCCCTCTTATCTATTTAATGTCATGTTTAAACTGCCATATATGATTTTTCACAGTGATTAAAGTGACAAGGTATGTATGTATACATATTTATCAACTCGCTTGTACACGCCAAGAGCTTAGTTTTGGACTAGGAAAATCGTTGCTATATTGTCCCCTTATATTTATTTATTTACAACTCATTATGTCACTCGTTCTTTTTAGGACAGACAACCAGTCTCCACAAAGACTTGATGAGTCATCGAGTAAAGTGTTATATGTTGACGTAACATTTAATTGCAACGGAAATGATTGTAAAGAGTTAATCCGAGATTATAGTTACGCGGTCTGTACCGTACAAAAAGATTAATGCTAATGAGTTTCAGAACTATAAAATGTAAGTATGTAATTTTGACACACAATTTTTAAGCCGGTGACACGATGTGGAGTCCGATTTGTTTGGAAATCAAAGGACCTGGTAGGGGCTGTATTATTTTAGGTTGACACCCACATTGGGACTTGCAGTTTTTAATAGTTCGTGGGTACTAAAACGCGTGTGTCAAGCGATGTTATTATGCTTATCATTATGAAACTAATATTCTGTAATAGGTACACTGAAAGGGAATAAAATAAGGTAGGTAATCGGTTAAGCGCTTAGCTTAAGGTTAGCGTGTCGAGGGCTCCGTACTATCAAAGAACATACTACGAAAGTTAAACTACCACAGGTCCTGATCAAAACAGGATGTGATCTTTTAAAAGCAGAGTCCATCTTATTTTTTTTTTCATAAATTAACTGAAGACCTAACCTATAGTGCCCGGCCGATAAGATATCAATCCTGACAGCTGTCATTCAAATACAAATTATAACCTCAATCCCAAGAATAGGCTAGGTACTTATACATACATTTAAGCAGTTTCTTGCGGCGCTTCTTCTCCGCAATAATGGTCTTGTCCGAAGCGCTGATAGATTCACTTTACCGACGTGTCAAAAAGCCCTCATGTGGTCAATTTACTGAATAAATATTTAGTACTTTGGACGGAATGACAGCTGTGACTAATTATCAGCTAGTCTGGCAAAAGTCTTGAAATTAAAAAGTGGCAACACTGTAGTGTCGTCCCTTTTTTCTTAGATTTATTTGAAAGGGATGACACTACGGTGTTGCCACTTTATAATTTTAAGATTTTTTTTTTTTTATCGGTGAAATACTGGAAAAGGGCCGAATCTTAATAAGTACCCGAAACCGACGTGCGTGCATGACTCGATGTATGAATGTGGAAGAAGCGAAAGAAATTTGTCAAAATCGTAGCAAGTGGAAAGAAGTGGTATCTGCCTACCCCTCTGGGAAACAGGCGTGATTTAATGTATGTATGTATGTATGTAGACTTTTTTGCCAAACTATATTATAGGCAAAGTTGGCATGACGTCTTAGATTAAAAAATACATAGATGCATTTCGAAGCAACATATCTGATTGCTAAGCACAGAATTGGAAATCCGAGCATGTGTGGCCTTTGCTCGCCTCTGGGGCACTGTTATAAAAAACAATACCTGCTGACTTTTAACAAATGCCTTTGTTAAAAATGAACTGTATTGATTCCGTTCGGCATCATCAAACCTACTGTTGTTGCTAAAATCTCATTTGAACTAAGCAGGTAATAAAAAATATGTCGTCACGCTTCACCATCTAACGACATAATACTAACCAAATTCGATTACAAACCAGCCATTAGCTCGGCTATAAAAACTCTCGTCTCTTATAAGGTAAATACCCCAATAACTATATCGTTTAGTTGCGCAAAGGTTGGTCAATGTGTATCGCAAACATTTGATATTTGGATGCCTTTCACTGCTGCCAACTGGCCAGTTGGTGAGCCGGTTGAGGTCGTCAAGATATGAGCAGAAAGCGGAAGAAATAATGCTGCTAAAAGCAAACTGTAGGTACAGTAGCATTCTAAAGGTCAGAATGAAGGTGTTTGTGAGCAGTTCTTTGATGACGTTATTTTATAACCTATATGGTTGGTAGTGACCCCTTTATAAAAGACTAGTAATACGGGGAAAGGTCAAATATATCAGCATCCATTTGGATATTTATAAGCCTTCAATGGACGACGTCACGTTAGATCTATTGCGACTTTACTTAAAACAACTTCCTCCAGCAGATTTTCATTTGATCATCAGTTTCACATTGAGGCCAACCCTAAAGATTTTGATGAGAATTTTATACAACGGGTTATTGTTTGATTCTCTTGTTTATCATTGTTTTACCGCATCAAAAAGCGACGTGTTGAACCAGGTCTGGCGCACTCCGCACTTTATCCGTAAAGGTACAAGTACAGATAGGGAAACTGAAAGATGTACCTTTTTATGTTTCATTCACATTGTGACAAGAGTGCAAAAGGTAGGTACGTCTTTACAATTCCTTGACTGTACATTGGCTTGCATCTCTTGTTGTGTTTTGTACGGGATGGGACAAATTATACAACGACATTTTAGTCATAGCTAAATGTAGGCTACAATAAGTTTGGAAATCTTTCTAGAAATGACTGAGAGCATTTTAGACGATCCCAAGAATTTCACAATTTCACAAATTGAGAAATTTCTCGTTGGTAGTAGGCACGATCGACATACCACACAGTTTTGTTAGGAAGAGCGTCTTCTATACTTGTTTGTACTATTCTTTATTCTGGGTACAGCTTAAATTGCCACACTTCGAAGAGAAAAGGCCTGCTCATGACTTGCGCCAAGCGAGCCACGTTAATGAGAGTGTCGTAACCGTAACACTCGGCTCCTTCAAAGAGCTCACACTAGCTTCGCTCGGATTGTGCCGATTGGGATTGCGAATGCAGCCGATGTAGATCGATTTACGATGGGATATCTAGCCACAGAACATATACGGTGGAAAAACGAATGGGACATGGAAGGAAATCTCCTTTAATATTACAATAGCCGTCTTCACCCAAAGGAGACTCATAATAATAAATAATGATCATGGATTTTTAAAAATATAGCCTGTAAAAAGGTTAAGTATGTACAAAAATAAACCCGACAATTTGCGTTATAATATAGTAAACTAAGCCTAATTCTCGAAATGCTTTTATAACTTACCATACCATGGCCTTTTTACCCGGGACTTTTTTTATCATATTCAACGATATTCCGATTTGAAAGAAGCTGCAAAATGAATACGACTAGAGCCATCTGTAGAAGCTTCTTTCAATTTGCATGGTTTCAAATAGCTTGTTTTTCAAATAGATATTATCTTCGGATCAGGATAGAAAAGAAATACTGTGCTTACTCAAAGGTAATTTTAATTTCCAGAGATTAAGTAGGCAGTGATGCTGTCTAACAGTTCAACTATATCCGAATGAGAATTAAGATCGAACAGTTACTCCGTTAGATGTCAAAAGTAAATTTAAAAAACATACATTTGCGTTCATCAAGTAAGTTACCATATGCATGTTTAGCTTTAAAAGATTTCAATAAATGATGAAACGAGTAGCAAATTTGAAGACCTCATTGTAAAACATCATATCAAATAAGGATATGTTTTTATAGTGATTGGCATTACGTATGTCTTTCTACGGTAGTTATTTCCACAAACCCAGTTTACCAAATAGTTTGTGCAACAGCAATAAATGTTTCTTCATCGCAAACGTTTTTTACCTGAAAGCAACGTAGACCAATATTTCTGTAACTCAATTTCACTAATGACTACGTGAGTCTACAGTGCCATTTCTAACGGCTGTTTTCTTACCGCGAAATAGATTACAAAGTCCGAAATGTAAACCGTGCCATTGTCCGCTGCGCAAACCAAACGCCGAAGCATCGTAAATTATGTAATAAGTCATGAATGAAGCTCATTTTGGACCACAATGCCAACCTTTTTTAAAAGTTCTACGGTGGCGCTACCGTCGCGCTTTAAACTCCAGGTGAGTATTAACTGGTTAGTTCCATTTTTGGCCGCTGGGTTTCTGAAGTTAGTAGCATTGGAGCCTCTCAATAGGTATTAACTCACGGTCCGTATTGTGCATTCTGTTCACACAGGCTATAACCGCATAATGTGCTGTTATGAAATTGACAGGTTGTAATGCGGAGCGGGTATTGTTGTTTGACAGCGTATAATTTTGCTTATTTTTATTTAAAGCAGCTTTAATGGTCTCACGTGTAAGTATTGCCTAAGTAAAAAGCCGTTTTACATCGATTGAATTACTTTTTTAATCGTCGTTTAAAAACCTACTACGTATGCACAAGTAGAGCACGTCTTTTTTATGATGTCAAACTAACTGTGATATAAGGCTTCGTAAAAAGCTAGCTGCATTCAAAACTGCATATAGTTATCTGCTTGTAAATTATCTTAGGTAGGTATATAAGTATGTTTTACTTAAGTTTGTTTGTTTTTTTTACACTAAGACGAATCTAACGATACCTTGCTTTCCGATATCGAGGCCATTCAGCCTCTACGAGGGAAATAGATCTATATACACATACATACATACCGTTCTATAACATTATCCTGTTTCTTCGTAAGTCGGGTAAAATATAAACATAATAAAAACATTTGTACATTGCGTAGAAATTATATTAATCCTAATGAAACATTTAATTTTGTTGTCGCTCATCCAAGATACACTCCACGCCGTTTTAAATTTTATTTGGGCTTAAAAAATATGCATGTGTATTATTTACTATAATGATACTGTTTAACACAAACAGTGTAGGTGATTGCATAGAGCCTTGTGGCACACCGATGATGATGAACTAAGTATAAGAGAATTTTATCTTGTATAAAAGTCATATTGATTGCAATTTTCCTCTCAGCCGCCGGTTTCTTGAGACTTAAATAAAGTTACTTTTTATAATTAAAAACTAAATTGAATTTCAATTGTTGTAAACTCAAAAGCTAAACAAAAGCGAAGTACTTTAACAATAAAGACCAAAATCGTTAAACCTTAGCGTCTAACAAACACATCAAATACCGGCGCAAGCGCAGGCGTGAACTGTCAATTCGAGCGTGAAATCATAATTACATAACCTTCTTTTTGTTGATCTTAACCGATTACCGAGGTCACTGCGCATCCTTGGCTGCAGGTCAAGTGATAAAAACTACGGTTAACGATATCCATTGCTGATTTTAATCTAAGTCGGTAAAGAATGCTTGGAGAAAAGGTTTAGTGGATTGTGTTGGAAGTATTCGAGCGAATCGAACCGTCAAGTTATTTTGATAGGCTATTAAAAACGCGAATGGAAGTAACGAGGGATTTCAATGTCAGGATTAATTTGTTACAGTACTTAGTGTATTATTAGGTATTAGATAAGTAAGTTAGCGATATTATTTAATGAAATAATTTTGCCAACAGAAGCCCATGGTTCAACTGATTTGGTGGGTTCCCCAAGGAACACTCCTCGGCCCTTGTTTTATGGATATCTTGAATGCAATAAACTCTTTTTAATATTTATTTAAGTGCGTTTTTTTTAAGTGCTCGATTTTGACTGCGACATTTATTTAAGTTCCAAAACAATAAAAAAAATGAAAATTCAGAGTTTCTGTTGTAGGTAGCCCACATACTATAGCAACTGCAGATTAATTAAAAAAAATACTTATTTCTAATCCAACGCGTCAAAGTAATTATACAATACCAATTTTAAAAACTAACTTAATTACTCAATCAATCTAAGCATCAAAACAAACAATAATTCGTAATAACACTTTCGTAACACACATAATTTACATAACAGCTCCGGACTCGAACCTGTTATACTTCTGATAACTAATCTATAACCCGTCGCAAATTACTTTCTACGCTTCTCACACATTAGGCGAAATGTTACGTGAGGAAATTATGACATCGTTAGTGGAATGTATTAATTGATACGTAAATAAAGTAAGTAGTGGAAGTAGAAGTAAACTGAGTTTGTATTTAATTAAAGAAGGGCGAGAATAATTGCGGCAATTGAAGACAAATAAAGATGTGATGTTCTTGATCAATTTTGACTTATTAGTAACTTAGTTGTGAATCAGGTAAAAATTTATAAGGTCTAGAAGAACTTCATAAACATAAGAAAACCCCAGTCAAAAAAAACTATATTCCTACTGTCAAAATAATCAAGAGTTTAAAGTACTTATAATCTAGCACACCTGATTATTACATAATTTATGCCCAAATCTTTTATCTTCCGTCCAACTATTATTATTAAGTACCCTAAACTGCCGACTGAAAGAATTATACTTCAGTTCATTATCATGTTGCCCTTTTCTTGGGATCATTTGGGGTCGATGCAGTGCGTCTTTTTCTTCCAAACATCAGACGTCAACTTTGTAAGTATCTCTTTATTTTTGGTCCACTTCCCATACGAGCCGGGTACTGCCATTGCTCGTCACCTACGGTGCCCTAAACCTGTCACAGACTCATATCTTGATACCTAAAAGTTACTTAAATGTTTTTTTCGAAAATATAATCAGGAAAGATGATGAAAAAAGGAAAGGTAAGCGTTTTACGTCTTAAACTCAACTGAAGACTCGCTAATCGAAGAATCTGTGACACCAAAAGTGGTCAAATAGACATGTCATAATATAAAAGTAATGATAATTCGACAAAATTTCTACCAACATTAAATAGAGACAGATCTGTTATCATTGAGTCCTACATTATTTACTTTATAGCTGTGGTTCCCAGAAGTAAAGTGATTATACTAAAAGGTGAAGGTTCGACATTTCACGACCAAAACGGCGCGCGCGCCGCCCTGCTTTCGGGAAAGGGATAGTTGTGGTCAATGTAAATATTTGAAGATATAAAAGCAATGTCGTGTTTGTTTGGTGACAATTTGTGTTTGTGATGATATTATTGAAAAATAAACAATAATTGATGAGATTTCCATTGATTTAAATTCTTTTTTTTATGGTTATTTGAAACTGGACGACGCCCGCGTCACTACTTCGTACCTAGCGGTTTTACTGTGCGTTGATCCATCAGTTTATATGTGTGTTTATAGATAAATAACGACAACCTTTAAATAGTTAAGATTTGTGAAAAATAACAAGAAATGAAATAATTTATTCAGTTAACCGTTCTATTACCGTTACACATTTTTTTGCCAAAATAACTTCCACAGTTTGTCATAGACCTCCCCCAAACGATCTCCACCATGACCAATCCTGTGCTTCTCGCATCCAACTTTCTTTGCATATGCAATTTTTAAACTGAAATGAATTGTTTATTTGATTTGCAATTTGCAATCCCAAGATAAGGAAGCATGTTCCCAATATTCGTAATGCCAGTTTGTTCCCACAGTCCCTGACTGTTACCATAAAAATGGACGAAACATTGCCGAGCACTTTCACCTTCGGCCACCAAAACCGTGATCAGCTCTTATTTGCCAGTTCAATCAGTAAGAACAATTCCTGCACTGTCAACAAGAGAACATCGTGATACGAAAATCAAACAAACAATGCAAACTAAAACGATTCTTGAACTCGAGTATTTAACATTCATTTTGTTGTGGAACGGTTTGATGCCTCAATCGGTTAGGGAAAGTAAACATTGATTTGTTTGTGGTGTAGAGGCCGAGCAAGTTTTGATTTCGGCATTAGACCACAAAGGTTTTTGAGATAGGTTTTTTCATTTAGCTGTTTTTTACTGCCGTTAAAGTACTATGTAGTTTTATATTCATTTTACTTAGATGATTAAACCAAAGGTAATAAAACGATTGAATGCTTATCTAAATTCTTAAGTAGTTTCTAATGTTTGTTATGTACGGGATCGGTCATTCTGTCTCACGAATACGATATAATAGGTATGCGGATGTTATATAATAAAGAGTTTACTATGTAATTGTGCTAAGATCTTTGACCAATATGTGTATCCAGATCCAAGTCTTTCTATTAAGTGATCACTGAGATCTAGTAAATACTTTAGGATTTATTAAATACGAGTAAGTACATACATCGTTAGTTTCTTCAAGTCATTCAGTAGATGTTTCTTCCCTTCTTTACTCATTAATATCAATAAGTCCATGTATGCGTCAATTTGAATTTACCATTATTATTCCATAATCTAATTTTGTACTTTTGAAGATCGAGCTTCGAGCTATCGAACTTTTTAAAGATTTATAGACTTGATCACTTTCACATCATCTTCAAGATTGAATAACTTTTTAATTTTTTTTTACAAATTCACACTAGTTCTAAATTTGAGGTTATGCGTGTTGTTTTCCAATTTCAATCAACACTGTAATTTTTAGTCTTAAGAGTATTTTATTCCAACTTTGAGACTATTACCGACCGTCGTGGAGATCCTTGAAGAAGGCCTATGTCAAGAACTGGACGTCCTTTGGCTGTTACTATGATAATGGATGATGATTAAATCTCTGTGAGCCAAGTCATAAAACTAAGATCCATCTAGGCAGTCTTATTTCAAAATCGTGTCTTCGTCCGCCGCTGTCCGAACACTCTGAATAATTTCACTTTCTATCTGCCTTCGGAGCACTTGTTAACGACAGTTTTATGCTAATGTTGTTAAACATTTACCGGAATGACAGGTCGGGCGTAAAATGACAGTGATAAAACTTTTATTTTTATTAGGTGACGTTCACGCTTTTTGTTTTCATTTTAAAATATTAATGCTTTATGCAAATATAGCCTTTAATTTGAATACAGAAGATAATACTTTCAGCATTGTTTTCACTTGTGGGTTTCCAACTAAACATTACCACTAATTAATGGCCATTCAAATTTACAATTACACTGAATTTAGAACAAACTTAAATTGGAATTAAAAATTCTCTTAGAATTGACACAAAGCTTTCAAAGGGCTTCAGCAGACATACTTATGCAGGCCCAGATTGGTGCCTTGGGGTACTGCTGATCATATCAATTGCTTCGTTTATATAGTTTTTACTTAAAGTTATCATTATGTGATAGTTAAGTTTGTTTGAACAATGTCCACGTAGTCAAAGACATTTCTCTTTTACAAAAGTCACTTTTATCCTTATCTTTGTCTTCCTAGCTATTTGGATATTCCTCAGTATTCATTCCTTTGTTTCACATATCGCTATTTACATATTCCATACATCTCTTCTTAGTAATAACTTAATAATAACTTAGTCATAAGAAATATGTAAACCTTGTATATTGTCTACGGGACATGGTTTCTCTAGGAGAATGTATCGATTTTTTTTATATAGTTGTCTTACACCATCATAATTAAGTATAATTATTTTTATAATTATTTTTCTATTACTACAATTAGTTCTGGAGAAAATTCACAGTTTTGACACATTTTCCTGCTCAACTACGCGTGAATACATTTATTTCTTAGATTATATATTATTAGATTGATTGTTTTATATAATGCTAGGTTCAGTTTTATAATTGTATATTTAAAAAATGACTAACTGTTGAGTTTCTTGCGGCGTTTCTTGTCAGCAGTGGTCTCTTGCGAAGCGCTGGTAGATTTTTGACGTGTAAAAGTGCCCGTGCGGCCTACTTACTGAATAAACATCTTTTATCATATTTTTTTTAGTTCTCCCCCTTCCACTATAGTCCTCCACATTCATACTTAATAACTCTTCGCATCACATCATTCTTCTTCATGACCCTATTAAATGCACGACTCAATATAGGTTACTATATAGATAAACCCTTTCCCTTCTTCTTCTTCTTTAAGTTCATTGACCTGCTGTTTAAGTACCATATCACTATAATGATTTCCTATTACAGCACCATTTTCACTATCAATAACAAGTCCACACACCCTGACTTTTACGGGGCCATAAATCAAACCTCCATCGATCTTATACCAAAAGCAATAAAGGCTGGAATTCAACACGATCCACATTTATGTGACTTTCCAATGTGTTCACTTTCGAACATAATATAACAATCAGTTTTTATAGAGAAAACTCTATAAAGCTGGAACGGGTTTTCTCACGTCTATTAGTTTAATGAATCGTTTTCTGTAGTTAAGTTACCTCGCTTGTCAAGCAGATGTTATCGATCCGGAATCTTGACCGAAGCTACATTATATCTTATCTAATCAACTAATCATCTGAATCATATTGTATAATTAAGTTTTTTTCAAAAGCGGTTACTTGTTTAGCACGTTATATAAATCTCCATACGTTTAAGTAGTTATTCATTGTTGTATCAAAATCTAATCAAGTTTACTTCCAGATCTTAGTTTTATACACTCGTGTAGAAAAAAAGTATTTCCGTGTATTTAAGGAATTATTAGGTACCTCTAGAGCTTTGGTAGATAAAGAAGATTCGGAGTTAGAAATGTACAGGATTTAATTTAAAGCTGAATTATAATTTAACTGTCAGAAAAATAAAACCTGTTTTATTTCAAGAATTAAACAGTATAAATGACAATGATCTTTCATTGAGAGCATAATTATACATTATGCTGGGCATTCCTCAGCATAACCCGTAATTATGCTATTATGCTTTTAGAAACTCAAATTGCATCAACATCAACTTAATTTACGATGCGCCCAGAAAGTGAAACTGCACTTTCCCGATGCATAGCCAGCGAGATTTATAATCATAGTTCATAAAAGGACCTGACAGCTACTTTCTGATGCGGGTTCTAGAGGGAGCTGTATATGGAAACACGGTGACCGGTGCGAGTTTGCCGTCGCCTGCGCAGTGGGGTATGGAGCTACTTTAGCTCTGGAGGTGAAGCAAGTGTGATTCACTAAGTATAAACATTTAACTCTTGACATATTGATATGCGATAGTTATATATTGTAGAGGAGAAATATTAATGAAATTTAACAGGAGTTTCTCCACTAACACGATTATTTGTTTGTCATAATAAATCCAGTGTTTTGCTGTTCCGGCTTAAAATATAAAGACTTGTAATGAAGTGCGGCGTTATGTGTTGTAACAATCTACTAAAGAATATTTTCGATTATTTTTGTCTCCATAATACCTAAACTATCACATCCCGAAAAGTCAGCCTGCGAAAGGGACAGAAATAATTTGACTTCAGATATGCTCTATCCTTTTTTTCACCGGAATTTGGAAGGTAAACCTCATTTATTATCAACGAAATTACACAAATTTATGCTTTATTTCCATCATTGGCCAATACTTTCGCGCAAAGAATTTGCAGATTTAGAATAACTTTCAACTTATATTACCACAGATTGTATCTAATACTCTACATAGCTACAGAGTAGTTGAACAGGTGCCATCTGCAACCTTGCAAGCCTAGATATTAAGATACGGTTGACGCGCTTTCCCGGCAGATGGCGGGCAGGAAGCAATAAATATTGACTTCGCCATTTCTATAACGGAATCCAGAGTTATTTGGAATTTATTTATTTGCTTAGGCTGTGATGGCGATTCTTGTCTGGAATCAAATTGGAGTTTGAGTACTCTTAGAAATAAATAGGTACACATGCCGAACGCATTTAATGCAGTTTATTATTTTGGTATGCCTACGCATGTAATATTTAATTACACCTGCGGGCCTAGAATGGCTGCGTCTATATCGCGTGTCAACTGTGGATAAATCATCCGTCACTTTTTGACATGTGTACTTATTTACGTGTCAGAAGGTGACGGATGCCTAATCCAAAATTTATCACGCGATAAACGCAGTCTTAATAGGCCCCCTGGACTATTTAATTGCAGTTGACGCAAAAGGTAAGATAAGGTCGATAAAAAGAAGGTAGCAAAGAAATTAATTTAGCACATACGTAAGTACAGAAAAACTAAAAGCAGAACAAGACAAGAACCAAAAAGAAAGAAGAAGGTACGTAGTAGGTACAGTCACAACCCGCGAATGTTACGCCACTTGCCACTCTTCTTAATTTAACTGTGTAATGCATTTTGGGTTGACAGCAGACTTGACATATTACCCGAGTGTAGTTACACGGCTAAATTAAGAAGAGTGGCAAGTGGCGTAACATTCGCGGGTTGTGACTGTACGTACGGTCTGACATAGTTACACAAAGATGAATCTCAAATTTAATACGTGTTCACCACAAAATTCAGCAGGTATATAATTATAAGAAAATTCTACTAATATACCCAATATATAGCTTAACATACAAACTAAAAGTTCATTGGAAAATATAGCGATGTCAACGATAATGAGTCCTAGTAAAACACTTAACGCTAATGTAAAAGATTTTCAAAAACTGCCGAAATGTATGGAATAGACATAAGCGCTCGACGGGCCCTTTCGGCAACTAACGTTACGTTAATCCTATCGATAACGATCACATTCGCCGAAAGCATCTTCTCTAGGCCATACTGTTTATAGAATCGTTTAATCAATTCAAAATCCTATATGAGCCAACGTGCCGCGATCTAGTTGCGAAGTGAACGTGTGCGCAGACGCGGGAAATGGAGCGCAGCATCTGCGCTGCCGAACAAAATTTAAACTCCAGTAAGTGAACACTAACACCACCATAACATGGTCTCCAGCCTTGAGGAGCTGTGAGGAGATGGCGTCCAAGTTATGGTGGTAGATTTGTGCACTTACTGCTTTTTAATTTTGCACGGCAGTGTGCGCTACCGTCGCGGCCGGCTGCGCGCGCGCCTGCCAAGATGCTCGAGGCGCTACTACTTCCATAGAAAAGAGGAAGAAACTGTAAAACCACCTTAATATCAAATGGTCTAGGATTCTATCTGGTTTGACGACAGTAATGTAGTTAAGGCTTATTAAGTTTTAGGAGGGTAAATAGGCTCATTTGATTTATAGACGGACATACTTTTCGTTACATAGTAAAAGATTAAAAGTTTTCACACAAATATGGACATGAGAGAAGAACAGGTTCTTTTATTTATGTTTTTTTTTAACATAGGTAATACTTACCACTTGAAAACAATAAAATTAAGTGTTGGAAACAGGATAAATTTAGCGTATCAACAAAATAAGGGTGATACTATTATTATTTGTATATACCTACTAAGGGTCTGTTTCAGAATTTCTAGATAAATACTATCTGCCAGTTTAAGGTATCGCTTTCCTTTTCCTTTGCCACATGTACACAAAGAACAGAGCTACAATTTAACCATCACACAGTGTAATCTGAAAATTGTTAAACAGACCCTAAATTAAACTAAAGGTCTGCGTTAAAATACTGTACAAAAATTACGCAATACCAAATACCGAGGAGGTTTTTTAGATTGGTCCTTCGAGCCGGATAGCCTAAGAGCAAATTCGCAGTAAACAAGTGCGGGAAATAGAGCACAGCATCAGCGGCGTCGCGGCTGGCTGCGCACGCGCTGGGACGCTCCGGAGATGCGGCTGCTTGGAGAATAATTCGATGAAGTTAGGATTGATGATGGGATGGAACTGGGCTTGGTCTAGAACGAGGGAGGCTTTATTGAACAGTTGAGTTAGTAAATAAGTGTACAGTTTAGTACCTTATCTATTTAATGTCATGTTTATTCTGCCGTATGTGAATTGTCACAGCCATTAAAGTGACATGGTACTAAAGTGTAAGTACACATATTTATGAAATCGACTGAGCCGTACCTTTCAAGAGGAGTAATGGAAGAGCGAAAGTAATAACAATGACAAGCTGATAAGATTCAGAGGCGATTAACAATCCTGTGGCCCTAGACAAGATGTTTTTGAAAATGTATAGGATGGACGTAAACTGGACGATCAGTCTTCGGCAATCACTTACGAAGTTTCGACTTTCAGAACCTTGCCGATTTTCGCAGAAAGTTAGCAGTAACAAATCATCGTCCATCAAATTCCAAGATCATCCTACTAATATTATAAATGCGATAGTTTGTGCATTTGTTTGTCCTTCAGGTTTGTTTATCCTTCAGGCTGCTGGACGGAACGTTTCGAAAAATTTAATAGCTCCTGAGGGAATTATGATAATAGAAATTTACCAAAAGTTCTAATGTATTTATTTTCTAAATTACATACTACGAAGTATTTTCCTACATCAAGCTCAACACACTCGAAAAATCTATTACCAATCTAACACTATGTCACGCTTCCTCCACCAAGATTACCTAACACATTCCACGCCACACTCCCAGCCTTCCCTTTGAAACTGACCCGTTTATAAGCCCCCGGCACTGAACACCACGACCACGGCTCCCAATCCCATTTACCGATCGCGATGAATCGTGGGAATATCGGACGGAATGCGTACGTGGAGCGATCCGGCGTAATTATCGGATGCGAGGAGGAATGCAAGACTTACATCTGGAGGATCAACGCTGATGCCAGGCATTGGCACATTGGGATGCAAAGGACTTGTCCTAAATTTGGAAGACTTGTAGGGTTCTCATCGAGGCTAGAGAAGTTGCTTTACGGTAACGTAAATTATTTTCGGATACGGACAAAATGTATGGAATTGACGTACGCGTCGCGACCGTCTGACAGCTTACATCCTATTCATCTATATAAAATATATGTCCTTTGCTTGTGATGATCTTCAGCAAAGTGTTGTGCATGAGTCTACGAAGGTTTCTGAGTTGGTACGACGTAGCAGCGCGCGCAGGGTACAGCTACATAATTTTATATAACAATAACGAAAGCCGAATGCGTCTTGTCAGTTGGGTTCGTTTGTCATGATTGTACACAGTTATTTATATTTGTATAAAGTCTTGATGTGTGCCAGTTAAACTTTAAAGATGATGGAATTTTGTCCGTGAGACCCAAGTTCTAATAGGATAGTAGGGAGTTAGTCTAACAGTTACACAAAGATATTACAAAGCTAGTCTCCTCTTGATTTACTTAGTATTCACTGCTAATAATATTATTACGTATCCAGGGTAATGATACTACCTTGTTCATTTCTGCATAATTAAGCATGTTATATTCCTGTCTAACACTAGCATTTTAAACTTCTAAAGCTCTAACTTATTAGTTGACTAAATCAACCATTTCATGCACCTCTATCAGCAACAGTAGACATTAAAGACCTCACTAAAAAATATACCGCTAATTAAAGTATACATCAAATTCAGAATTATGATAACCAGTGAGGTTATTATGACATAGCTAGTTCATTTTACGGTGAGCGTAAAAGACAAAGCTATGGCAGTTACATAACTCTGTCCATTTCCTTCAGCGTAAAATGAATGGCACAGATAGGTCATAATAACCCCACAGGTAAGTAATCCTCAGACATAGTAAAGGAATACGCTTGACGTTTATCATAACTGTGCCGCGCACGCGCAAAAAGCGCGGGCGGCGGGAAGCGGCGCCCGCGCGGCCCGCGGCGGCTTCCGGCCGGGAGACGAGCAGGGTTGCCATTATAATATAATAATGAGAATATTATCAATTAAAAAAAAAATACTCGTAAGAGACGACTAAGGGAATAAAGGCTGTGTAGTACTGTTAGGCGATGGGCTTGCAACCTGTCACTAATACACTGGTAAACATCTTAGCCTTATTGTGCAAAATGTGGTTACAGAATTATTAACAAGTTATAAAGGTTGTTAGTAATTCTGTAGCTCTACCTACCCCACTCTGGGAATAAAGGCGTGAGCCTATGTATGTACCTATGTAAAAAAAATTACTCGTGTAACAGTTTTTTATTGGACAAAAGCACACAAGTATTTTATAAATTCTGAAAATTTTCATGTATTTTTATTGAAATTGTGTAGAAAAAATAAAAATAAAAAAGGAAAAATTAGGACATTTGCTTACCTCATGGAAAAATTTACAAATTGTGAACCTGCCTATTTTGGAAGATAGTTCATTGATAGTTCATTGTTCTAAATTGTTTTTTTTAAATGTAAGTTTATGTTTCAATGCAGCAACCCTACAAGCGTTTGATTGCTTCAGTGTTCATGGCTCTATCTCCTCCAGTAGTTTTTTTTAGCGAATTCCACATAGTTTCCTACAGGATGGTAATCCACACCGGCAACTATGTACCAAGGCTATTAGCGTCCCACGAGTTCACGTCAACAACATCAAGTTAAGTAATCCACTTCGGACACCGGTCTTTACAGCACACATCGTTGCTTTGAAAAAAACTCGTATCTCATATTACGTGAAGTACGATTTTAAACTTAATTCCGGGGAATCAAGCTCAAACTAATACATCTCGAAATATCAGATACGAGTTTTTTCTAAAGTAGTAACGATATGGTAGAGTCGGTAGTGTTCCGCGATTTCGATCTCAATAACCAAAACGCCTTATGTGACTATTCTTGGGATGTATTAAACTTGGTCATATTTCCATGAGACTGGTAAACGTAAAAACACGATTAGAAACATTGGTGATTATTAATTCAAAAGTTGGGTGCTTATACTTATACATACATACATACATAAACTGACGCCTTTATTCCCAGAGTGGGTTAGGCAGAGCTACAGAATTACCAACAACTCCAAAAACTTGTTGATAATTCTGTAACCACATTTTGCACACCCAGGCTAAAATGTTTACCAGTGTATTAGTGACAGGTTGCAAGCCCATCGCCTAACAGTACTATACGCCTTTATTCCCTTAGCCGTCTCTTACGACATCCACGGGAAGATATGGAGTGGCTCTATTTTAACCCGGCAACCACACGGGTAATACGGGTTATACTTATACATAACCATTTTTAGGGTTCCGTAGTCAAACTACGAACCCTTATACGTCCGCCATGTCCGTCTGTCCTTTTCGATTAAGGGTTCCCTTTATGAAATATTAAGGTTTAAATCGCAAATTTTTGATATAGTCATGTGTCAGTCAAAAACTTATCCAAAATGGTTGCGTCTTAATTCTACTAGGTAAAACCTTAATGCAATTGGCGTATTATGTTATCGTACTCTATCGTAACGATAGTTCTAAGTATTTACTTAACAGTAATGACAGTCGAGTTAGAAACATAACACATCAAAAGCTGTATGGTTTTACTCAGTAGAATAGAGACGCAGAATCAGACGATTTTTTGTCGGGTAAGTTCATTTTCGTCTTGCTTTCTCAATTAGCTCAATGGGTATTAAATTTGATTGGGTAAGCAAGACACTATACAAACTTTTTCGACCGAAAACGATATTGAATATTTTTTATCTGTGCCAGGTACAGTTATTTTATAACTGGCATCACCGCACAGCATCCCTTCGTCATAAAACTATTCTCTATTTCTAGCTCTTATTCTTCTTCATAAAATCATTCGATTTCCGTGCGAATCGCATCAATAAAATATCTATTCTATCTTCTCATCAGACCATCCGCCATTATTACTTTTTAACTTTCACGGATATGCCTTTAATAACCAACGGAAGCAGCGCAAAGCTATGTTAATGATACGATACGTATGTCCAATGTACAGTCGGCGACAGAAGCATCTGGACAACGACGTGGCGTCCACCAATAGCTATGCATGACTGTTTTCTTAAGAACGCAAAAGATTGTCTGTCTGTTTGTCAGTCACTGGGTGAAATTTTCATAGATAGTGTATTTCTATTATAACATTTATTTTATAAAAAATCAAAATACAAGAATGGAACGGAACCCTTCGTGTGTGAGTCCAAATCGGCTTTGGCTCGTTTTGACTTTTTTCCGCTCAAGAAGGAACTATTTAGGTAGATATACTCGTAGTGCAAATTAATAGAAGTGGCCAAATATATAAACAATCTAGGTACTTACTGCTAGTAGACACATAAAAATCAATTTATGAATAGAAATAGAAACTTAAAACGAGCACTAATTTAAAAAATAAAAATGTTAATTTCTAATTTTATCTTTACATGATTGGCCATTTCTACCTTATTATGTTTTTTTACCACGCAAAACACCAACAAGTGTTTCGTAGAATGTATCATTGCTGAAGTCTTGTTGTTTACTATTAAGCATGCATAAAAATATGATTAATAGCTAAGAATTTACAAAATTAGCCAAGATCACTTGTGTTGCTGCCTGTACCAGAAAAACTGCGACTGATATGCTCTGATCTCTATAGACATGGATAAAAAGAAGCGGTAATTATGTCCGCGGCGATGAGTGGTCATCATGCTAATTGTATGTTGGTTTTACTAGCTTGTTACTCGTGGAGCTGCGGAGGTATTCTTTATACGAGACGTTGCATTTGTTTCTTTTTATAATTAAGATAGACTGGCGTTGAAAACGACTTAGGTACACAAGCGACGTAGAATGTGGTGTGTTGGCATTAAAAAAGAGAGCACAAACGTTTCCGAAATGTAAATGACGAAAAATGTAAATACTTACATAAATACATACATAAACTCACGCCTTTATTCCCAGAGTGGGGTAGGCAGAGCTACAGAATTACCAATAACTCTAAAAACTTGTTGATAATTCTGTAACCACATTTTGCACACTTAGGCTAAGATATTCACAAGTGACAAGTTGCAAGCCCATCGCCTAACTTCAGTACTGTACGCCTTTATTCCCTTAGTCGTCTCTTACGACATCCACGGGAAGATATGGAGTGGCACTATTCTAACCCGGCAACCACACGGGCAAATACTTAATTTTTAAAAAACCTTCTTATCCGGCAATATTATGCTCGATAATTCAAGATAATACAGGCTGACTTCAAATTGGTAATATAAACTCGACTTGATTTTTTAAATTAGCCTTCTTTAACCATAGGAAATTTTCTAATAAAACCAATAATTAATGTCTACTAGTCCCAAAGTGTAGTTATCCTACATTTCTTTTAACTTTCATAGTCGTCACTCGATGTTATCAATCTAATTTAAAGACGTTGGCCAAAAAAGGAAAAATAATAATCTAATAGAATAAGCTGCATGAGACTTAGTAGAAGGGTTTAGTTTCAGGAAAGTGTGCGAAAAAAAATGGATTTTGTACTACCAATTTGAAATCACCAGGTATATTAAAATGAAGTTATTTCGTAGAACACCTGGTGGATTCCATTAATCCTTCAGGATTCTTCAAAATGGTACTCATTATTCACCTCAAGGACAGAATGAATATTACGAAGCTTCTGTAAAATCACTTACTCACACTGAATAATAAAGAAACATTTTTTTATGTAGGACTTCAATGGTGTACTTACAATTTTCACTTTGATTCCAAATCCGAACACTGTTTGCACACAACTGAAACAAAAAAAAAATCCGTGTCATGTCGTTTCCAGACTAAAAAAGAATTGTTATTTTACTAGATCAAAACAATAATGTGTTAAACAAGATTTCTTTCTAAATTAGATGAAAAAGTTAGAAATAAATGTGGATTAAAAGAAGATGTAGTGACTAAGATTGAAAAGGGCATGCCAAAGGGACAATCGGTCATCATCAATTTGTCAATTGGACTGCCATATATACCGCGTCTGTGGCAAGTATTTCACGGACATAAACCTATCACTATATCGGTCGCTTTGGCATACTCTACACCTCAAATACTTCTGAAATTACCTAAGCCATTTCTTACATCTTATTCCAAAACCAAAAGGTCAAAATCTTTACACATACCAAAAGGCGATACCACCGTTACATAATTTCTGATACCAGTTTTTTCAACCCACTTGCCGCGGTGAAAGCGCTCAAGTGTGTCTAATTAGAAATTATTTGTTCAGTGTGTAATTTGAAATAACTATTACAAGTTAATTGCTGCATGGTAATCGTAATGATAGTGCTATCGGCGATTTAATCGGGTTTTGAGGTTTTCCTGACATGATGTGTTACTGTTCATAAGTGAAATCAACGAGATTATTTACTTGTTAAAAGACGTTGAACTTACCGGTGAACTAATATTCTATAGTAGTTAAGACATAAAAGTAAATATAACAGACAAAATTAAGAAACAAGAAGATAAACTGCTTAATTTTGTATTTGAAGAAGCTGCTCAAATTCTGGAGCTAAGCTCAGTATTAAGTAAATGCAAAAGTTTGCAATAATTCGTACAAACATCATTTGTACAACCAGCAAATAGTAAATCGTTTCAAAAAATATGAAGAGGTCTGAAGTACCTAGTAATGAATTACTCATACAGAATCATGACGATTTAAATACAATGTAAAGAACGCAATTCAAATCTTAATTAATAAATAAATAATAATAAATATCAGGGGACAATACGCTAGAAAAAACATAAAAAAGTGATCAGCCTCTTTATAGACTGTATAGACTTTAAAAATAAAAAATAGTAAGTGGCGAAGAAAAAAAAATCTAAAAAAATTATAAGAGATAAAAAGCGGTGATAATATTTAATTTGTAATGCTACTTTTAATAGTAAAATACTCAAGGTATATTGGTAGTTTCTTTTAAAGTTTAAAGAGGTCATCAGCTCCATCAAGTAATTCTTATAAACACCTGCCTTCAGGCAGAAAATGCTTTAACCGTGCAACATGTCTGAGGTCAAAAGTTTAAAAAGGTTGCATTGTTATCAATTTCAATTATTTCTCGCTGTACGTATCATCCTTGAGCGGACCATTATACGGGTGTCGAAACCCGAACCGATGGCTGAGCCAAGGTGGTCAGCGTGAGAGAGTTTTGTAGCACGCGTGCCGTAAGACAAGAGCTTTTGGTCCTCAAAGAAGTTCAGATAACGCAGATGAAAATCATCCCACCCTCCCTTTTCATCCGTCGGTCGGCCAGACGCCGGGAGGGCTACCCTACTATCCACATGTAGTAGAATTTCCAATGGCTCGGACGGTAATTTTTTATTCTGTATTCCCGGAATCGTATAACCTTGGTGTTTACGAGTAGGCTTGTTTCTGGGTCTTCGACCTCGCCTACAATTAATATCAGGTGAGACTTGAGGTAAAATGACAACCAATTTTGGATAATTAAAATAAAATAAAATATATATGTGGCAGAAATTGTCTTCATCATAATTTCCACTGCCTTATACAAGGTTTGCCACAAGAAACGGTCCTGCGTCATCGGCAACGATCGGTTTCAAATTTGCGATACAGAGTCTTTATTTACGAACATTTAGGGTGTCCAGGAGTTAGTATGACATACTATGACCACGTGGTATGTGTACTCGTTTTTCTGCTTTATACGCATGTTTCCCAGAGGGGTAGGCAGAGACCACTTCTTTCCACCTGCTACGATCCTGACAAATCGCTTTCGCTTCTTCCTCATTCATACATCGAGTCATGTATGCACGTCGGTTTCGGGTACTTAAGATTCGGCCCTTTTCCAGTATTTCTCCGATTTGATTAATAACTATTGCGGAAAAAAACAAAAATGATGATGCCTACCGTCGAAACTAATAACTATTAAACAGCCAAACAGATTTTTCCCAAACCTAACTAAGAACCAGCGAGAGGAAACTAAATGGGACCGTCTGTTGAAGATCTAAGATTCCAAAGACAGATAGGGTAAAGTCACCAGTGGTCAGCCAGAGACCTGTACTTTGTATGAGTGAGAAGAGTACGAAAGATATATTTCCCACTCTACGCACTCATATGAGGTTGACTACAGGTCTCTGGCTGATTCCGGTGATTTTACCCTACAAAGATATCCAGATTACAAGCTTATAACACCCTTCTGCTTGCGACGGGGGGTGAAAAAAGCTTGCATTAACAATTCCAAAATCGCTACACTGCGAAATCTTGCGCCCGCCCGAAAGCTGCGCTTACGCAAGCGGCGCACGCGACGCTGTTCTCACAAACGGCGGAATTCGCATTCAACCGACCACAATCGCACTGAGACCTGAACCGTTTGCATTTGGAACGACTAACCGCCAACAAACCCGAACTTAATCTGAACTCTGAACCAAGCGTTTAGAATCCTTTTTTGATTGAAATAGATAAGCACTTAGTGAGTTTTTTGAGAGAAGCTGAATTTGGACACGAAGGTAATTTGATATTGCTATTTTATGCAAATACGTTTGACCTTGTAGCTGTAAAAGAATCGACAGGTTAGTATCATCTATCAAGACGTTAATGGGGTAGTTGACAGCTCTGATTGAGTTTTGTCAATTTAATAGATAGTTCTAATCATAAATGACTAATTAATTATAGTTCTACGATGTTTACGAGTACGACATAGCGGATATGTTAAATCCTTGACAATCCCACCGTAGTACCTTGGCTTAGGCTTTCGACTGAGAGTGCTGAAACGACCTCTAGGAGATAACTGGCACGAAAGATGTAAACGAGTACCAGGATCTGATGGTAAAAAGCTTACTATTGAACATTGATAGGTACAGAGAGGCCAATGTCCAGCAGTCGAAGGTGGACTACTATAGGCTGATGATGATGATGAAGATAGTGGTAGCGATCCGTCTGGATCATACATAATTATGAAGTATAAATTAAAATCGTATAATTTCAACATTGATGGTGGGTAAGGACCAAAACTCTCCTCGTTAACTCGATCAGTTTAATTTTCTATGAAACTTTTCCGTTGTGACACGAAAATTAGCCATATATGTAGTGATAATTTTCATCGCACAACGGAAAAAAATCGTCTTCGTTGTTTGTATGGTTAACTGCGCTTAACTGTGGTCCAACTTTTTGGGCTTCACCCAGGTAGCTAAACCATTCTTCTTCATTATTGTGTTGATCCCTCTTGTCATAAAACTTCGCGTCTTAAATTTCTCTTGTCTAAACAATGTCAAATTCTCATAATTTTTCTATTACACTTTCCAACAATAAACTGACGTAACGCGTGGCATCCCAAACTAATTGTGGTGAACAATGACGCCGTTGCGAGGAAATTCACAAGCTTTGGGGAAACTTCTTGTCGTTTGAATAAATTACATGGAATTGGCTTGTTTGCATGACATAACGGCTTGGTTTCCGTAAATACGAGTAATGGACGTGATTAGATAAATACAATGATTTTTTATTGTTATTCCACTTTAGCTTCATAGAAGTACGCCCTTTCTAAATTTTGTCAAGATTTTCCGGATCTTCAAGAATAACTTGGTTAGCCATGTAGCTAATTAAATTAACTTATTTATTCTCAAAATATTTTAAATATTAAGCAAGCCTCTCACCTATAATACAAATAATTATATGTATGTAAGTCGATTCAAATCACACGACGATACTCGTACGTGTGCGCAATGTCACCTGGTTTACAGCGGCAAGGGCAAATTTCGCAACCGAAATTATCGCTGCGAAAAGCAAAACTGGTGCAATAATCCAAAAATTGATGAATAAACTTACCTTGGTTTAAAATGAAATTTAAAAAAGAACCCCGCAGACGTCTAAAAATACGCGAAAAACCTGATGACTGTTGAGGTTACCAGTTTCTTTTGAAATTCTCTACTTTACCAACAACCCGCCCTCGCTTCACTTCGGTTTATGTGTATTTATGCTGTTACACCCGTACATAAACCAGAATTTATTCAAGATCCGTGAAAACTTATCTAACCGATGGTGTAAACCGTATGAAAATACGTTCAGTAGTTTTCGATATTATCGCGAACATACAGACAGATCGACGCGGCATAATGGCGAGCATTTTAAAAAAATTCGAGTAGCTAACGGTCACTCACTATGAGCTCGCTCGCATGAAGAAATATTGCATTTCTTTAGTTTATCATGACATTGAGATAGATCATGGCCATCTTATTTACAGTAAAATAGATCGCGAGGACATGTTGAGCTACGTGGTACTCGGGTTCAAATCCCAGTTATGGCAGATCTTTGTGTGATGAGCGTTCTTGAGTCTTGAATCTTTTCTATGTAAGTATTTTAGGGTATCTTTCTCTATATACCTAAGTTGGTTTATCGTTGTCTAGTACCCATAATACCAAGTACTTAACCAATTAGTGTGATATTGTCTTCTGATATTTGACTTCTCTAAATTTCTTAATAGGATACACAACTGATCATGCACATCTTGCAATACGATCGTTTCGTAAATGTTCAAAGTGGAGTATAGGCCGTCGTGCTCAGCAAAACGTCTCACAGAGATCGTAATTAATGATTTACATCTGTCAAAACAGTTCAATGTTAGATTGCTCACACTTTCAACATCGCAATATTCACAATGCCTATGAAAAAGACAAGAACAAATTACATGTGAGTCACTGTGATTTGATTTTGGAATATTGTTCCATCGGGGGCCGTAGCTAAGCTACATTCGGTCAAAAATGTGGTCTACCATGATACGAGTTCGATTTTCCCTTGCAATAATATTATGACTGTGACAAGTGTCAACCTTAGCGATAATTAGATCTCACAGAAACTTTTGTCACGACTGGTAAAACACTATCTTAGCCGACCATACAACGCTACTAACGTTTTTCCTTTCTATCGCTCAAAATGCATGAGATGACAATTGACCACATGATTTATCGCTACGCGTGAGAATGTCATCCCATACATTTTGAGTGATAGAAACGAAATGTTAGTACCGTTTGCATCTTGGCTAGGCCTCTGAAGTGGCAATTGGCCGGCCGTATAAGTAAGATAGGTATGTAAGTGTTTACGTATAGTTAGGCTATAATGTGTAGGTAATGTTGAAAGGACGTCCCAAGAAAAGATGGGTAGAAATCTTCACGAAAAGACTGGGACTACACTGGATAAGAAAAGCCAGGGACGGAGAGCTATGGAAGAAAACGAGGGAAAACTACGCCAAGGAAGCGACCATTACTTGGCTATATTTATATTTACATTTACATTGTATACGAGTATTATGTGTAAGAAGTGGTACAATGATGGTGGTCTTTTTACTACTGTACTGAGACCCAATGTGGCACCGCCACCGCAATCTCTGCTTTTTCCATAGGTTAACAGGTAGACAATGCTTCACGGCATGAAGTTCGCCTTTTGCATATTGAGTGTATTCTTTTGTGAAATAAAGATAGTAAATAAGTTTAAAAACTTCAGAACATTATAGTGCATATATAGTGAGCCTATATTTATCACTTTAGCGTGAAGTTTGTACCACCTACCTCGTAAAATGTTTTAATCTGACACCTTATCCCTAGTAAGGTTGTCTGGAAGAGATCGCTAATCAGCGATAAGACCGCCTGTTGTTTACCTGTGTTGTTTTTAATAATGCTGTATCTCTGTATTGTTATTGTTTGGTGTACAATAAAGTGTTTTGTATTGTATTGTATTGTATATCGTAGTTATCGTCAAATTGATCCTGGGTATACACGAAACAACGCACAAGTCTGTAACACGTACACACACAAACACTGGCGTGCAGTTACACACATTTAAGTACATAATTATCTTCAGATGTAATTTAATTTTTATGTGCAAATCTGTAATTGGTTAACACGACACGTTTTGATATTTTTCAAGCATCAAACACTGTGTATCGCTGTTGATCCAATAATCAATACATATAAAGCCTGACCAGAAAAATATAAAACCTCGCCATCTTGCGGAAATTATAATTATGAACTGTCATTTCTATTGCAATGCACGAAACATACGAGTAGATAAGAAAATTATTAGTGCAAACCCAATAGGAGAATTTACATGTTTTCTGGTCAGGGTTGAATCAAGTCTAACAAAAAGCAAGCTTTGGATTCCCGACTACACATGTAGCTTCAAGACTTAGAAAGTTCGAAATGTTCTAATATAGCCTATTATGACACTCCTAGCTAGCCTATTATGACCTTATAAAGTTCTTAATTCGGCCGCCATAACCGTCGATTAAATAAGAGCTACTTATCGTAACGTTGACAATACGAGAACATGACAAGAGCAATATGGTTTTAGGCAGTAGATTAGAGACCGAAAGGCTCTTTTTTACTCAATAAAACAAATGAATGTTAAAATGGCGGGCATGGCTAAAGTGTTGTAAAATAAAATCGTTGATAACATCAATATACTCAGTATTGGTTTCATTAGGTTACTATGTCTTCGCCGAAACTCTTATCACCCTTCTACAAATTAATTGCAAAATTGTATGTAAAATTGCATTCATTACATTTTTATGGATATAGCATACGAAACGTGACACGCGTGTATGTCAACAGTTCCACAATGCGGTCGGATTCTGTGAATTTGGACCTTATCGCATTCGTAATTAGGCGTTGACAAATACATTGAAATACCTTTATGTATTCGGTGTCTTCCAGCCAAAGTGGACTTTGTTATTGATAGTGTAAGAGTTGCAAAAATATGCGGTTTCTTGTATTAAATTGCAATGCATGCCGTAATTATATTGTTTCCATTTCTTTTTTAAATTGCATCGATTCGAATTCTCGGTTGGTTTAGTAACGTTTGCTTTATTATCTTCTTTCCATAGCTCGTATCTATCGCATGATTGAAATTAAAACTGTATCTTGCGTGATGCGAAGTCGTTTTGAATTGTTTTTTATGGCTCGAGTAATATGAGCTTTAAGATCATAATCATAATTATTATCTTAGTTTAACCAGAAAAACGGCTCTCCGTCGAACGGTAGATCGAGTGTTTAAATGTTTTGTACGCTCTGACGAGACAACTTGCACTCATTAATAATTGGTTCACCGATTTTGAGTTCGAGTGGTTTTTAAAGAAACACAGAATCTATTAAACTGACTTAACTATTAAATTGATATGCATTATAGGTGCTACTATATGGGTTATCTAATGAACCCGCTGAATCGCTGATATCTTCGGTTACATTCCGATGAATGCAGACAGTGTGGAATAATCAGGCCATCGATTTACTAATTTTAACTAAGAAATCGTACAAAGAGACTCTAATACTCCTACAGCCTTATGACATATACATCATACGCTGACGCGCGCCCTGCGCGCACTGAACCTTATAGCCGCGGAAGTGGATTTATTCTCTTGTACCATGAGTGAATTCACAAGAATAGCGATGTATAAAATATCTTATTGTTTTAAATAGTTTTAAGCATAATTCTAGGTTTTTTGTACTGTAGGTAAGTGTAACCTTGCAACAATATCGCATTGGGAATAAACCTGTAATGATAATTGTATGTTTAGAAAAATAAATAAATAAATAAAAATAAATAAATAAATAAATCACACACGCACACACTCACACATACACACCCACACTTAAGCTTGGGCATCTATACTTAATTTAGTTATAGTTTTAGTATCAAATATACTTCATTTCTTTGTGTATTGTATTTTATTCGATTTTCGCAACTTTGTGCAAACTCATAGATAGGTAAATTTGTAATAGCGAGATCCGAGAACGATGTGGATTAAAAGAAGATGTATATAGTGACTAAAATCGAAAAGGGTATGCTAAGATGGTTTGGTCATTTAGAAAGGATGGATGAAAATAGAGTTACGAAAGAGATATGGCGAGCGAAAATGAGCGATGTCGGCAGGGGACGTCCTAGACGGACGTACGGTGATCAGATTCGCGATGTACTGAGTAAGGGCCAAATCAAAAGCACCCGAAACCGACGTACGTGCATGAAGAGATTGATGGATGCAGAGGAAGCGAAAATTGTGTGTTTAGATCAGTGCACCTGGCGTTCCATAGTCTCTGTCTACCCCATTGGGAGACAGGCGTGAAGGTATGTATGTATGTATGTATGTGCAAACTCATTTCTGTACCTATTGGTTACCTACAGGACAGGCTATGCCTAGTGTAGGGACCAGTGTAAATCACTTATGTTTTTTTTTTTAAGTGCATGAGTATGTCAGTATCATCTAATTTTTATTGTATGAAAATAACAACAGTGCATATGTGTGTCTACTTAATGTGTATTTATTTACAATAAACATTTTTGTATTTGTGTTTGTATTTGATTTCATTTTGACCCACTTGTTAGTATCCCAGAAACTAAAAATGCCTAAGTATGTCCAATTGAATTTATATCTAATTTAAAAATTTGTAACGCCGTTAATGGCAAAGCAATATTAAATAAACGTTGGAAAGCTTGTCGAAAATAGTAATTTAAAATTAACTTTATTCGTCAAAAAACTATTACTCGTGAGAAATGAGGGGCTCTTTCTTTGGTCCCATTAGTTAAACTGCTTAGTTTCTACGGAACTGTACTTAGGAGCAAAGAAATCGAGCCACTTTCTATGAAAATTCAGTACTAAGTGGCTCGATTTCTTTGCTCCCAAGTGTATATCACGTTGAAGTATCGTCGAATAATAAGAAACTAATTTACGTTTTGTCCGGCAAAAGTTTGTTTGAAGAAAATTGACATTTTTATTTTTAGCTGCCACGGATGATTTTTGCATAGTTATTTAGAGGACTTCGCAATACACATAGATATATGTAATTTGTGGCGTTAAATAATATCGGAGCCGAGATATTTAAGATTTAAGTGTTCAGTTTTTGGTATATACATACTAAAAGTACGCCCAGGTAAGAATATTAAATATCTCGGCTCCGATGCACTTAAGAGTATTACATTAAATAACAAAACCAGTTTCTTTTTAATTATTCTATCATAATTTACCACTTTTACTAATGGCCGCTCACCTTGAAAATGTATGACTTTTACAAATGACAACACTTTTACCCAAACCCCTGTATCATTGATTTTTTCGTCCGTCCGGATCGCTACTACCATCTTTTCCTTTTACCTACTGTCAATCAGTAGTTTTCCGTAATTTGAATTCGGTAGGGGAAGACGAGTGGTAAAATGTGTGGACAACGCATCGATAGTCTTAAGATTGCAGTCTTGAGATTACAAACTGTCTATGGGTCACCACTTACTGCGTGTGTGCTCGTTTACCTTCTTCATGTCCTAAAACCGCCAATAATTTCACCTATTATTTAATCCGTTAGTGTAAATAACGAGACCTAATTGGTCAGAATCTTCGAAGCCACGCCGTGATTGGTCGCTGGCATTGTCCCCTAACACTAATGCTTTCGGCCTTAATGCGCAGTAACGGTGATTATTCGACAAGTCAACGACCTGAGAGGTTAAATTTCCAATGCACTGGAACCCTTAGTATTCTGTCTGTTTTTCTGTCTGGCCGTGTATTTTATACAAATTTGATTTGATTTTTATCTTTACTGTCATCCCGTGTGGTGGCCGGGTTAGAATCTCTTGCGGTTGCTAGGTTACTATAGTGCCACTCCATGTCTTCCCGTGGATGTTGTAATAGGCGAATAAGGGAATATAGGCTTGATCGAAAGTGAGGACGGGTCGGAAGGGGCCGCTCTAGGCGTACTTTTTCGTGTCAAATCGGAGAAATACTGGAAAAGGGCCGAATCTTAAGTACCCGAAACCGACGTGCGTGCATGACTCGATTTATGAATGTGGAAGAAGCGAAAGAAATTTGTCAAGATCGTAACAAATGGGAAGAAGTGGTCTCTGCCTACCCCTCTGGGAAACAGGCGTGATTTAATGTTGGTATGTATGTAGGCTTGTAGCACTCTTAGGCGATGGGCTTGCAATCTGTCACTAAATACTCGGACGGTGGTAAACATCTTAGCCTACCTAATTGTGCAAAACGTGGTTACGGAATTATCATTTTTTTTTTGAGTTATCTGCTACTAGCTTCTGCCCGCGACTCCGTCCGCGTGGAACTGTTTATATCGTAGCTCCATACAAATTTAACCCCCCATTTCACCGCCTTATGGGATGAATTTTGGGAAAAAAACTATGCCATGTCCTTTCCCAGGATTCAAACTATCTTTGCACCAAATTTCACCTAAATAGGTTCAGGTTACAGACAGACAGGCAGACACACTTTCGCGTTTATAATATTCGTATGGATATGTATTCTATGAGTTCTCCCACTCTGGGAGTGGGTGGGTGAGTTTATGTATGTTATGTATGTACTACTACTATGTATGATCTTTACTATCATGCTCGAAAAGTGCTTCTCCTTTTGAAAAACCTCTTATAAGAAAAGATAAATCGTCCCTACACATAAAAATTCACGTGCGAAATTTAAATAATGATATAATAAATAATAAGCAGTCTGTGCGAATATCTTCAAGCCGTGTAGAAAATGCGTGACATCCAAGAATGCACAGATAACGCCAATGCAGATTGCAATCATGCACTTTGACGAATCGCAGTCACGTTCATGTAGACAACAGTTAAGTTTTATTATGTCACTGTATGTATATTTAACCATAATTAGCGTTGTAAATTTAATTGATATTAGGTAGTTTTAAAAAATCAGTAGTGATTAATAGACTTCTGAAAACTTCTGTTTAAAATGCAAAATCTTTGAATTTTGAATTTGAATTTTGAATTTTGAATTTTTTTGACAAATTTCGTCAGATCGAAAAAAAAACATGTGTTGGTCAACTAAAGTTAAACCCACTTTGACAAATGTCCTACATTTAGGACGTTGGGCTTTACGAGGATAAGACAATCACAAATTCTGCCACATTATGTAGTATTTTATAGCGCTCAAATAACGAATTCCCATAGATTTACATCACCTCTCCCGTTTTTGCACTAGTCGCACGGCCTGGTTCTCGTTGGATTGGTTCGACGCATTGTGCATGATGCAATGGTTATGGGAAATATCCTACATGGTGTGCTTATGCAATGAAAGGTGCTATAAGACTATGGGTTATCTAATGGGTCCGCTGAATCGGGTATATCTTCGGTTATATTCGGATGCATGCAGACAGTGTGGAACAATCGGGTCATCGATGTACTAAGTTGAAAAAACCAGCCAAGTTCAAGTTGAGCTTATTATAAAAAAAAAATGCAAGGGGACAATCTCGCACCAATTCACCTAGTCCCAAACTAAGCTCTAGGCTTGTACTAAAGGTACTAGAAAACGATATAAATACTTACATAGAGAAATATGTACTCAAATAAATAGAAAACATCCACGACTCAGGAACAAATATTCGCGCTCATCACACAAATGTCTGCCCTATCGGGATTCGAACCCAGGACCACTAGATTCGTAGGCAGGGTCACTACCCACTTGGCCAGCGCGTCGTCGTTGTATGGGCAACCTTTGTTTTTTTTTGTGAATGTATTTATATGTATGTATGTATGTATGTCTATTCCTTTGGTGTGCCAAAGAAGACTCTGCAGCTTAGAATGGGTTGGCAGATTTTAAAATATGAGGTATCGTCCAATTCGTCTTAGTTGTGGGAGTGACATAGGCGGTAATATTATATTCAAAATGAGACGGGACGCTAATTGGCTTTAACGTAATAAATATTATATAGATGACAACATCACAACCATCATAAAATATTCGGAAAGGATGGATGAAAGAAGATTGACGAAAGAGATATACAGATCGAAAGTGTGGAAGGGTCGGAAGGGGCCGCCCTAGGCGTACTTTTTCGAGTCAAATCGGAGAAATTCTGGAAAAGGGCCGAATATTAAGTACTTACCCGAAACCGACGTGCGTGCATGACTCGATGTATGAATGTGGAAGAAGCGAAAGAAATTTGTCAAGATCGTAGCAAGTGGAAAGAAGTGGTCTCTGCCTACCCCTCTGGGAAACAGGCGTGATTTAATGTATGTATGTATGTATGTACATCACAAACTGCAGACTAGTTTTCAAAACTTGTTTTTATTATTACATCGACTCATACAATCGGAAAGATTTAAATGAACTGTCAGTTGAAGTAGGTTATGTTAAAAGTACGTGTTCAAGTATGTTTTCCTAATGATTTATTAAGTAAACCTTTTACGTTTCAGTTTTGGGGTTTTAAAGTAAACACAGCTGCGGATTTCTACAGGCTAAGTATTTCCGGAGATTGTGCTTTTCTTCCTGACTCACCACAGAGGCCTAACTAACACTTGTGTCCTAAAAAAAAGTATAAATATAGTCAGGGCCAAAAATAAATGATCGAGCTTATTTCTTGCCATTCGTTGACAAAAATCTAATAAGTAATAGAAAAAAATATAGTAAGTATAACATAGAACGTAGAATTCGTTATTATGTTACTTTTTGTCAAAGTCAAATGTCACAATAAAAGATATGGCCAAAGCAGACTTTAAGCATACTTTAGCTATTTCGCATCTAGGAATACTTAAGAGGGTTGAACGCACATAAACCTATTTTAAGTAAAGTAGGCGTGGTCACTTTCCATCAAATAGAAATGTCGCAATGACAGATAAGGACAAAGCACATTATAACACACACTTTAGCTATTGTGCGTTTATGAATAGAGGGTTCACTTTATTGAACACCACATGTCAGATACAAAACATTTTATTAATTAATATGTAATTAAAGTGTGTAAAAATACTAAATAACCAATTTACCAAAATGGCGTTATTATCAAAACCTCTTATTAATTTAATAATGGCTCTAAAATAATTGCTAACGAAATGTAATGAAGGCAATCCTGAGACAAAGAGGCAATCGACCTTTGCTACGATATTATAAAAACAATTTATTGTACAATACGAGTGAACCCGTATTGTTTCGTAGTACAACCTCCACAGCGTATACTGTGCCAGTAGTCCAAACCTTACAGACTATCGTTTGTTTGCCATGAGATTAAACTGGGTTAGGTTCGAAAAAAAAAAAAAAAGAGTATGCTTCATTATGAGGTACTTACTGGCAAAGCATGAAAGATTTTAAGAAGTTACAAATGTTATTTGACATTTCCCGACCGTCTATATTCAAATTGTGGTTAGGATAGATAAACACATTTTGTATGTCAATGTCGAATGTCAAATTAAAACTTGAAGTAAGTTTGTTTCTGCAGTTTGAACTTTAGGAACGAACAGCTTTAACCGTTTTTATGTCCAATGTGTACGTTACGGTACCTCTTAAAACCTCGTGTTAACTTGACTGTAATAGCGGCTGTTTTGTAAAAGTGACTATTAATTAGGCATAATTTACAATTGAAATAAAGCGGGGTACAAATATCCATTTTATGTAGATATCACAAGAAAATCAAATGGTTTCTTGATTTCTACTAATTATCATTAAAGAGAGCGATATTTCAATGACACTTTTGTTGTTTGTTTTCTATATAAATTAAAGTATTTATTTCTCTATGTAAGTACGTTTAACGTTGTCTTGTACAAGCATAGAGCTTAGTTTGGGACTAGGTCAATTTGGTGATTGAACGTCTCTTGATATTATTTTATTGCATTTATAGGTACATAGATAAACTCACGCCTTTATTCCCAGAGTGGGGTAGGCAGAGCTACAGAATTTCCAAGAACTTTAAAAACTTGTTGATAATTCTGTAACCACATTTTGCACACAGCTAAGATGTTTACCAGTGTATTAGTGACAGGTTGCAAGCCCATCGCCTAACAGTACTACAAGCCTTTATTCCCTTACGCTTTTACGACATCCACGGGAAGACATGGAGTGGCACTATTCTAACCCAGCAACCACATGGAGGATTATTTTATTAATTATTAATAAATCTATTCCTTATGAAACCACTGTTTAATACGCTGTGGGTATAAACCCATGCCCATTGTTCTAGAGTGTTCTAGAGAAAAATCATTCGCGAAAATGATTCTTTGTTGCGCGAACAATAGTTGGGGATGATACCGCGATACCGGCGCCTGCGCCGCCGGCCGTTAACTCGTTAGGATACAATACAAATACAACACAAATACATGGTACTAAGTGGGTATTTAAAAAAGTAGTCATATTTCTCCAGCGAAGTGAACTGACATGACTGTCATGACAGACAATTTTATATTTAGAAGTGTTGTTAATATTTTGATTAGGTACTAGGGAATGCATCCCGGTAAATTTTTGTATGGGATTCACCGCGGTAACGGTAAATTACCGGTAATTTCCATACTAAGAATTACCGGTTTGCATTCCCTAGCAGTAAAATAAGGGAACACCCTTTTTGGTCATAATTTAAAATTTTACATAATTATTGTGAGTCATAATTTTTATATCACTGTAACCGTATTTTTTTCAGAATTTCTTTAATGCCTAACTGGTTGGTAGAATGGTCTATTCTATATTACTTTTAGGCATAATGTGTTTTAGGTCATAATTAACGTATTTTGTAAAGAAACTGTTACTTTTTGGAATTTTTACAACCTACCAGTTAGGCATTAAAGAAATTCTGAATAAAATACGGTTACAGTAATATAAAAATTATGACTTACAATAATTATGTAAAATTTGAAATTATGACCAAAAAGGGTGTTCCCTTATTTTATACAACTCACTTTTAAATACGTCAATAAATAATCTACCAGTGATTCAAAGTTAGAAAAGGGCTGGTTTTTTTAGAGTACATAATATATGTACGTCGATGGTTTAGCGTTATTCCTCGCTCTATCATATCATATCTTAAGATCTGGTTAGCAATGAATTAAAGCTCAAATAATACATAAAGTATGACAAATTGGTAATTATTATAATTTATAACTGACTAATTAAATCGTCATTTGGTTTTCGAACATATTACTTAAACGTAATCAAAATATTAACAACACTTCTAAATATAAAATTGTCTGTCATGACAGTCATGTTCATGTCAGTTCACTTCGTTGGATATGACTACTTTTTTAAATACCCACTTAGTACCATGTATTTGTGAAATAATCTCTTAGTATGAAATAATCTCTTAGTAGTTTGTAAATCTAAACCCTTAAATGTTAATTAACCGTCTTAATGTTCCCAAGACCACGTCCCAAATTCTCCGCAAACCGATACACATATTTCCCGCTTTTCCACGGCCTCTGTAATCAGAACCGCATCACAATTAGCTTAGCTTCCGGCACAATTAGCGACGCGTGGAAATCTTTTGTCTCTCGATGTGACGTTATGTTAATTGTGGGACTTAGTGAGACTAAGTTTATATGTAAACTTAAATGTATAAATAAACTAGTTGTTGCCCGCGATTATGTCTGCGTACAACTTTATTGCTTTTCCCTCGGGATTTGTACAATTTTCCAGAATTAAATGTACTCTATATCCTTTTCCGGGGTTCAAGCTATTTCTATACCTTTTATATTATTTCAATTAAAAATTAATTACCTACTATCGGTTACGTAGTCTCGCTGTCAAAGTCTAACAAACATACGGAGTTACTTTCACATTTGTAATATTAGTATTGAGAATCAAACGGGGACAATCTTTCATAAATTGAACTAGACAAGGTCAAACAAACCTAAGTGAAATACATACTTAAATACTTAAAAAAACATTCAAGACCCAGGACAAATAATCGTGCTCATCACAGAAATATTTGACTTAACCGGGTGTTGAATCCCCGACCGTAAGCTTCACAGGTATGATCACTATAACTGGGCTTACTGCGTCTTTCTTCATTGTTCACGATTCAGTTAAACCCAAACCATTTAATGTCTTATTTGAACTTTGAATCATAAAGTAATCAAGTTACATAACAAGTACATTATAACATCCTAATTTGTATGTATCATCCATAGTTATAATAGCTCATAACACGAAGTTAACCGTTAGTTAAGTGACCGCTGACCGGAAACCTGGCACGTGCTAAGTGAGCTAACAGAGTTAACCGCAGTTTAACCTATGCGACAGTTAACTTGGTACGAGTTATTGTTGGATAAGTTACTTTTTGCTTTAAGTCACTATTCATAAAAGTCTTTCGTGACTAAACCGCTGGACTTACATACATATATACATACCTTGACGCCTGTAATCCCAAAGTGGGATAGGCAGAGCTAAAGAATTACCAACAACTCTAAAATCGTGTTGATAATTCTGTAACCACATTTTGCACAATCAGGCTTAAATGTTTACTAGTGTATTAGTGACAGGTTGCAAGCCCATCCCCTAACAGTAGGTTAAGCCTTTATTCCCTTATGGCTGATTTACATTGGGGCAGTAAAAGCATGCCTACCAAGTACAAGACGACGCGCTGGCCTAGTTGGTAGTTTGGTAGAGACCCTGCCTACGAAGCTAGCGGTCCTGGGTTCAAATCCCGGTAAGGGCAGATATTAGTGTGATGAGCGCGAATATTTGTTCCTGAGTCATGGATGTTTTCTATATATTTAAGTATATATTTCTCTATATAAGTATTTATATCGTTGTCTAGTACCCATAGTACAAGCCTTGAGCTTAGTTTGGGACTAGGTCAATTGGTGTGACATTGTCCCCTGATATTTATTTATTTTATTTATTTATTTACATTGACTAGTTGATTTTCACGCTCGAGGCGAGAGCTATTGTAACGACGCAATGTACAGTCAACGTCAAAAGTAAGTGATCAAAATCAACATTTCAAAAACATGTTCTAGCATGACGCCTCAGATATAACAGATCAGATGCAATATAGAAGTACTTTGTACTAAACAATATAAGTACGAAAAGACCTGGAGGTTCATTACTGAATACACATAATAATTAAAAATAAAATGCGCTTGATTAAACTAACAATACGAATGAAGTGAAGAAACACTAAAGATGACAATATAAGATAGGTACTGGTAAACAAAATATAGTTATATAGGATACTAAAACAATTTACATTTTAATAACCTTTTAAGGCCAGTAAGAGGAACATGAAAAGGATCAATCACTACATATTATAAAACAAAGTCGCTTCCCGCTGTCTGTCCCTATGTATGCTTAGATCTTTAAAACTACGCAACGGATTTTGATGCGGTTTTTTTTTAATAGATAGAGTGATTCAAGAGGAAGGTTTTCATGTATAATAAACTTTGTTTTATGTACGGGTGTTACCGAAAACTCACATAAACCGAAGCGAAGCGAGGGCGGGTCGCTAGTATTAAATAGATGCTTATTATAATATTTAGGAACTCGTCTGAAAAAGGTATGTCGGGAGAATTTTCACCTAAATATTTAATTAGTCAAAAGAGAATGATCATAAACGATGTCTCTTTACAGGAAATTTCAATAAAGAATGATGAAATATGGATGAAGTTCAATTTTTACTTACTAATTTTTTTTTTCTTGCTTAATGTAATGTATTGTTACTTGACCAATAAATATTATGACTATTATTATTATTATTACTTAAGAATCAAACAAGAGAAAGTCATAATTTCAAAATCTCCAAATGAGAACTAGGGTAATTAAATCACGGCAATTAAAAAGGATTTATATAAAATGTTGCAAAAAAATAACAAAAAGAAGTAATAGGAACTCATTTGGCGGAAATGAGAGGTGTTATAGTTGTTTCGCGGGTTTGTTTAACGAATATAACCGACATAAACCGAACGTATGACTTGTATTCCGAGGTGATCTTGAAAGGTCATGACGTCCCGAAAATTCATATTCACTTACATATATGATAGTTTGGTAGTATTACTAACTATTGCTGTTTTAGAGAATCAGTTTAATTTGAAACACTCAGTAATGACTTCAACTGTTGGAATGGCATGTCACTTACACATTACGAGTTAATTTACTTGTTTATTTACTTATGATAAGAGACGGCTAAGGAAATAAAGGCGTATAGTACCGTTAGGCGATGGGCTTGCAACCTGTCACTAATACACTGGTAAACATCTTAGCCTAAGTGTGCAAAATGTGGTTACAGAATTATCAACAAGTTTTTAGAGTTGTTGGTAATTCTGTAGCTCTGCCTACCCCACTCTGGGAATAAAGGTGTGAGTTTATGTATGTATGTATGTGATAAAGTACAATAATCAGTGACATCTGACTTAATTTATTCTTTATAGTATTTTGACACCCTATTTCATCAGTTTCTTTTGCTTTTGCTGACCCAATGTAAATCAGCCAATCACCTATTACGACATCCACGGGAAGAGATGCAGTGGCACTATTCTAACCCGCAACTACACGTGCCATGTGTTTTTTATAGTTTGAGATTTTTTTTGCTGAGCTATGAGATCAAAATGCATGATATAAAATCAGGGTCGGCGAAGCTGTCGTCATCGTAATCTAGGCCATCTTTACTGACGGCTTCAATTCAACTAGGTTAAACCATATTGTCTTTGACGTGTTATGTTTTTAACTCGGCCAATATTACTGTCATGTAAATAAGAACTATCAAATCGTAAACAATACGGAAATACGTCAAAAACAAAAAGGTTTTTGCGTGTAGAAGCTCAGCTATGCATTTAGTATCACGCAGTGCCTTTGTAGTGTATAAATGTACTTTTTCGAGTCAAATCGGAAAAATACTGGACAAGGGCCGAATCTTAAGTACCCGAAACCGACGCGCGTGCATGACTCGATGTATGAATGTGGAAGAAGCGAAAGAAACACGGCTGTCAGTCGTTTTTTAACCATATTTAATACTACAATGGTACTACTTAGTCTTTATACTATATAAAGCTATAAATATTAAATTAAATATAATATCAAATATCATGCGTAGTTCAGCGGGAAAACATGTCAAAAATATTACGAGAGACAAAAAGGAAAAAAAAAACAAGACAACCAAATTAAAGTTTGATAATGTTTTCCTACATCAACGGTGTCCCCTAGATAAACAACTTAATTACCTAATACGAGTAAAATAAATATCAGAGAACAGTCATATAATTTGATAGGTACTAGTTAAACAGACATCAATCAGCTTCTTTATACAGGAAAACATACTTATATACATAGATAACATCCAAGACTTGGAAAAAAACACGCGTTTATGACACAAATATCTACCTTTACCGGGATTTGAACCCAAGACCGCTAGTTCCGTAGGCAGGGTTACTACCAACTTGGCTAGCGTGTCCTCAAATAACAGATAAAGTCTATCTCACGTGGATTAGAAAACTTGCATACACTTAATAGTGCATTCGTTGTGCAACATGCAGTTATCAAACCGCGAACTGTTACCGGTATTATATCACTCGAATTGTGTTCGGAGACAATACGGACCGCAATTATACAACAGAACTATAACGTATCAAGAATATCAAGAGGAAGTATTTTATACCTATACCTTATGTCTTCATGACGATCCATTCATCGAGCCAGCAAGCTCGTGCAAGCGACAGTTAAACTAATTTAGAATGCACGCCCTAAATGATGTTTGTACGCTCTAACAAAACATGTTAAACTCGTCGGTTTATAATTCGTTCGTCGAGTTCTAAAGCGAGTCTTGAACGCATAATTGATCCAAATCCCGAATTTTCATAATTTCTATTGCAATGTAAGAAGCCATTTATTGATATCGCTTGTAAATCAAACCTATCCCAACCAACGTACGTAATCTAAAATAGCTCCAGCATAAGATTTTCGGAAAAATAAAAATTCGGAAACAAGTAAATAAATACGGAATACATAATTGTGTTAGATATTATAGCCTATGTCACTCACAGCCAAGACGTAATTAACCCAAGCCGTTTAGGGTGCAGAGTGTGCCTAATAAATCGACATACATACTTACAGACATACATACATCGGTAACTCGAAGAACATAACCCCTACTTCTGACGCAGTCGGCTAAAAAAGCAATAATAGGTAATAAAGTAAAGGAGCAAGCTGATGATATGATAGTAAGTTTGACCATACAACGCATCCACAACACCAAAGATATTAAAAACCTGTTTCCCCAAAAACAATAGCCGAGAATTTTATAAAATAACGTTGCTATAATTGGACTGTATAAATGGACTCATAGAAGCCCCTAAAAAGGGTCGTCCCCATATTCCCACCTGTCGTACAAGGTCGTCGAAGCGTTACATCTAAGTATACCTTTTTTTTGTTACCGAATATTCTACCAGGACTACATAAGGTCATGGGGAAAGTTGACAGAAGATGCGTAACCAAAACATCACGGCTCGTGAATATAAAGAACTAGACCTCTATTTCTAGGTGGTAAAAATCATATCGTCTTTGACCTGTAATGGTATTATTTTTAACTCGGCCAATTACTGTCAAGTATATCATCATCATCATCAGCCTATATTACCTGTCCTGCTGGACATATTACACGCCAACGAGCACGATTCGTGGCCACTCTCATCCAGCTCTTGCCAGCCACCTCGCGAAGATCGTCACTCCACCTAGTCTGAGGGCGTCCTACACTACGTTTGCCGATTCGCGGTCTCCACTCAAGAATACGATAACTCCAGCGATTATCGGTTCTGCGGGACAAATGGCCGGCCCACTGCCACTTCAAGCTGCTAATTCGATGGACTACGTCGATAACCTTAGTTCTCTGTCGGATCACCTCATTGCGGATCCGATCCTTCAGAGAAACTCCCAACATAGCCCTCTCCATAGCTCGCTGAGCGAGCTTCAAGACTTTAAAGTCTTCAAGCTCGCTCTGTGGAATAGAAGACGTGAAAACTTGACGCAATTTCCCAAGTAAATAAGAGCTATCAAAATGTTGACAATACGATAACAGGTCAAAGACGATGAGTGGTGAGAGATAGCCAGCGGGATTCGGAGCTGAGCTAGAGGAACGTCAAGAAGTCTTGACGTTCCTCTCCACTCCTGAAGGTCCGTCCTTTTAAACGATCTTTACGACAAAGCCTTAGATTAATTTACATTGATATTTTTTTAAGCCCGAACAGAAGAATGGGGTCACCACTAATACATTTTTTTCTGTGTTTCCTGAATAGCAAAATAAATGACAGGTCATTATAATTTCCGCAATATGGCGAAGTTTTTTATTTTTCTGGTCAGGCTTTTTAGTATAATTTATAATAATTCGGGTTCTTTTTAATTATCTGCCTAGACACGAGGGACTTTTTATAAAGTTTGACAATCTAGAACAATTAAAAGAAGACAACATCAGAGGTATCTGAGGAAAAACCCGGAGACAGCTTGTTTTTTCGCTAACGGTTCACAGACTTAATTTTCCATTAATTCTGTGCTAAAGTTTTAATCAACATTTATTAATTGTGATTACTGCAACTTTTAACTCCCGGGATGGGAATAGCGTGGATAAGCCCCTACTGATAAATTACTTGAAACCTTACGTCATGTGAAAAAAAAACCGCAGTATCTACACCAAATATCTACATTTTAGTACTCTACATACTTTACGTACGTGCTGGTGAAACCGTATTCATTTCGCCATCACGTATTCATAATACACTAATGCTCAAGAAACGTGATACAATCCCCAATAACATTAACTCTTCAATGTACGTCAAATCCTTGTATACTTTTTATAGGCATTTTCCAAGCAGAATATAGTAAATACTGGAGCATTTGAAAATGTTGTGGTGAAATCGAGTGTTTAGATAAACGTTTAAACGTAATTAGGCCTAGTTACGCCGATAGATGCCGCTGTGTGCACAGGTGCGCGTGCGCCGGTACCGTCGCCGATTTACACTACGTTTTGTTATCGTGTGTATGTTTGACTATTGAAAATGTCATGTATTTATGAAGAATGGGTGTTTTATGCTTGTTTTACTGTGTTATTGTTATTTAAAGTATTGCTTAAATGTTTTAAACGACGAGCGTCTCGCATGACAGAACAGAACATAAGAGATAATTTCGCAATAACTCTATAGTTAGGTACAAATCGATATGTTTTGCTTTTACTTGGGTAATAGGGTAATAGGGTAATAAAAATGATATTTTTATTAGACTTATAGTTATAGCACGTTTTAAGAGAATAGAAAATAGCATAAACAGTAGACAAGTGCTAGTTACATTAAAAAAACTTGATTTTAGATACGCAAAAATATTCCCCAGGCGACCTGATAAATATTTACTTTAATTAATAATTAATTGGTCCTTCGAACCGTATACTACTTCTACGACGATAACGGTTTTAACGTAGTAAATTACAAAAATATGTATCATTTCAAAGTCAAACTAAATTTAAATTACCCATTCTGTATCTAAAATAATGAGGTAATCCAACGCGATCAACGGACCAATTCCACCGTCAAATCACAGCAATCAGAGTTCATTCGAATGTGTTCAGGCATAACGGCGTTACCGACTAAAAGCAGAAGAGGCTAACAGATGTACCGCTAACGGTGCCGCGCAAATCTTTACAAAATCTAATTAAACTATTCTTAAAGTGCATTCAAGTAATAAACATAGTAAAGAAACTATCGTAAAAGAACACAACTACGTAAACAATGTAAATTAACATCTTTTAACTTACCTAAATAAAACACAACAGGGTTTATAAATAAGCACTAAACTTCACTGTCACAGAGTCACAAACTTGAACAGTCGTAATTGTGCGCGGGAGTCGTGGCGGCGTGCGCGAGCGCCGGTCGTTCGCGCCGTTATGTGCGGACGCGGGAAAGCGGGCGAGTGAGCGCAAAGAGCTATCGTAGAGACGCGACAGATTACTGATGGACATAGGTTTCCGTATTTAAAATTACAATTTTAGTGAACATAGAAAACTTTAGTGAACATCCAAAGGGATAAAAAATAACAATTTTATAGGTCACTAGTTTCATTCTGAAAAGACTGGAACCCAATAACTAGGTAATTTTCAGAAAGTGCAAAATCTACTATTATTTGGAACTTTAGAGAGATGCTAAAACGAGCTTGCCCGAAATTAACAAATATAAAACTGCTTTCGTTATGTTATCGTATTGGTTAACTCGGCCTACAGTCAAGTAAATACGAGCTATAATATGTCAAAAGCAATAGGGTTTTACCTAATAGTTAAAATGGAAACCCTTGATTGATTCCCAAACCTGTGGGCCTAGTGTGGCTGCGTCTATATCGCGTGTCAAATGTGGATACAGCATCCGTCACTTTCGTACTTATTTACGTGTCAGAAAGTGACGAATGTCTTATCCAAACGTTGTCAAGCAATAAACGCAGCCATATCAGGGCCCCTGTAGATAGATATACAAAACTTCTTGACTTAAACTATAAGATTATATCGTACCTACTTCGTATTATAGTATAGTCCATTTCAAATACGAAGGCCCTACGCAGTTGAAACTTAACAATAGGGCTCATAATGTTTGCCTTTTGTTATCTATTGTTAACGCCTAATGACTGTCTCAAGTGCATCGGGCCTTCGTATTTGAAATGGACTATACATTGTGTTGCCTTTTGCCCCGTCTGCCTCGCTACTCTATGGCAGCAGGTTATCAATGGAGATGGGTGCTGATATCTCGCGGCCGATCGGGGGAAAGTGCCAGCTTTTGGCCGGGGTCAGAGGTTCACAGGGCTTCGACGAAAGCCGCTCTTTGCTGCGTGAGGACATGTGAGTGAAGGTGAACACGAGAGGGAAGGAATGGCGTGTTCAATGGTTATTGAAGTGGCATCTGTTATGTGATAGAGGTTCGAATGAAAACCTTGATTTAAGTTTAGTTGAGGTCAATATGAGAGCTCTTATTCTTATAGGTACATCGACGATGTTTTTCTTAGCTCCATGTCCTGCTTTAAACGTTTTCACTGAAACGGAAGTGGTTTGGTTGTGCTCTGGCATTGCTGACGTATATATGCTAAGGCGATGACTTGCCATCGGTTTGTCTGTCTGTTTGTCTGCCTGCCTATAAATTTTAGAAAAATCTCGTAGAGACTGTCTCGTCTTATCAAGGACGTATTCTTGCGTGTCCTCGACCTTGGTCTAAAGGTCCCTGGTTTCGGCACCAATTTGATTGTAAAATCAAATAAATATTTACAGTTTTTAAATTATTTACTGCGGACACGATACACACCGACATTTGCTGGGAGAAGAGAGGGAGGGGAACCATGTTGCCATGCAAATAATAATGTTTTTTATATGAACACTTAGACATAGCTAGAACATCGTAAATCGTATGACGTTATACCTGAAGAAATTGGGTTTGTACAAGTGGCGGTCACTTGTCACTTAGTTAGGGACTTTTGCGTTTTCCCCAAACAATTGCCTACAAATAATTATGACTTTTCAATTTCGACCAGCAATTAAAAAAATCTTTTCCAATTTTATTCCTAATTTCAATTTAATTTAAATCATCAACCAAGTTATTTTTTGTAATTTTTTAACTTTAAACTCAGATATGCAAAATTTACCATTTCCCAACCTTTATCTCCAAAGTTTATGAACCAACAAATCTGAAAAAATCCTGACTTAAAGATAACTGTTTACATTACACGCAAAAAAATAAAAGAAGTGAAATTTTACAGTTTTAGAAAAAAACCTTTAAAAAAACATTACCTTTCTTGGCAGTCGGGTAAAATATCTTGAAAAATGTGTATTAAAACTGAGGCTAGTCAAAATCGACCTTATTGCATAGCAAAATGAGTAATTTCTCGAACCCCGCATAAATGTACGTACAAAAAAAATTGATGTAATTCAACATGTTAAGAATCTACGTTAGATTTGCGTTTTCCAACCATAATAATTATCTTAAATATACTGAAGCCTCGAACCCGCAACTCGCACTTGACGATTTTTGTATGTAATGCTGTTTATGAAGTTCGTGATCTGTCCGTGGATCACGGTGACCGTCAGTTTCCCTGCTCCGGTGACCCTGATCCTTTCATCACTGCGCAGGCGCAAGTTCCAGGCTAGCATGATATCACGTGCCAAAAAAAGAACTACAGCTACACTGGTTAGTAAAGGTTAGGATACCTCTTAAAAAAATTACAACTTAACCATATTAACCTACCGCCAAACAGCAGTGTTCGCATTGTTGTGTTCCGGTTTGGGGATAAGACAGCCGGTGAAATGACTAGCATAGAGGCATTCCATCTTAGCCTCAGGGCTGGCAACGCATTTGCAGTCTTAGGATTGCATTGCAGTCTTGTGATTGCGAATGTCTATGGGTCACCGTTTCTACTTACCATCGGGTGGCCTGTGTGCTCGTTTGTGTACTCGATGTCATAAAAAAAAAAAATTTACTGCGTAATTTTTGGTCGTAAGTGTGGTTATTTAAGACGATGTTGGATTAATTCCAAACAAGATGTCACTTTCTACAACGACGTCCATTTTTACAAATGGTAATCAAGTTCCTAAGCGTAGGCACAGTCGAGTTCATAAATATGTTTACACTTTAGTACCTTGTCACTTTAATCGGTGTGACAATTCTTTTTTTTTTTTTTTTTTTTTTTTTTATTTATTTATTATAACATATTTAACAAACTTAGTTCTACAACAACGTCCCGCAAAACTGTTTTCACAGTTTGACTGTGGGATCCGCGAGTCTTAGTCTTAGTATACAAGTTACAGTTTACAAGCTACAGTTATTAAACATTAAGTAAATAATTTAAATTTAAATAATATTAAGGTAATGCTTAAATAAAGCTCTCTTAAATCTATTTTTATTAGGCTCTAGTCTCAAAGCGGCAGGTATGCTGTTGAGGATGTAAGGCAAGCGCTTCTCAATAAGCCTGTCTCCATAGTAGTTGCTCACTCTGGGTACAGCATATTTACCAGCGGCTACTGACCATGCTCTTGGCTCAATTGCGATAAGTTAATCTCTTGATTGCCATGCTGATTAACTGCCAGTAAGTACTTGTGTCTAAGGGTCGCCGGTAGGATTTTACATAGTTTAAATAATTTATAATAGTCGTGTTTAAATTTATTTTTAGTTTTATTGTTCACTAGTAGTTTTAGAAATTTTATTTGCATTTTCTCTACTTTATCCAAATTTGTTTTAAAAGTCAGGCCATAGCAATCAAGAGAGTAACAAATAATTGATTCAACCAATGACGTGTATAAGCATTTTAATGTGCTATTTGGAACTCTATAGCTTAAGTGATAAAACCTTCCCAATAGGACTCTTAATTTACTACAGATATAATCAATGTGAGACGACCAAGAAAAGTTTTCATCTATTTTCATACCAAGGTAAGTCATACATTTGACACGCTCAATTGGCTTACATTGGCATGAAACTAAATTATTATGAAAGCATGCGAAATCGTGGGTTACTATTATGGGTTGAGGGGAATCAGGAGGACATAAATAGGGTGAGTGTATAATTAATAATTTAGTTTTTTCCGCGTTTAACACAATACCATTGTCGTGCGACCACTTGACTACGGCGTCGACGTCCCGCTGCACCGAGCGGCAGGTGCGGGCGAGGTCGGTGGCGGCGCCGGCGCGCAGCAAGCACAGGTCGTCGGCGAACAAGTGCGGGGAGCAGTGCTGCAGCACGCCGCACATGCTATTCACATGCAGCAAGTAGCACGCCGGGCCGCAACCCGAGCCCTGCGGCACCCCGCACCGCACCCTCCGCTCGTCGCTCAGGGTCGATCCCACCTTCACCCGATAGGAGCGCTCAGTGAGGTAGTCACCGAACCACCGGTTCAATGGCTCGCCCACCCCGCACTCTCTCATGGCGTCGATAAGTGTATTCGTGTCCATAGTGTCAAACGCTTTCCTAAAATCGAAAAATACAGCAAAAACAGTTTTTTTATCTGCCAAATAACCATTAATCTCATTTGTAAAGTTTGATAATAATGTACCTACTTGTACTTTTGCCTTTTTGGAAACCATGTTGACACCTGTTTAATATACTATTTTTTTGTAGATATGATCCTAATTGGTTAACAATGCACTTTTCTATTACTTTGTCTACGCTTGAAAGTATCGCTATGGGTCTGTAGTTTGAAAATGATTTACGGTCACCTTCATCTAATATGGCTTAAACATGACGTTAAATAGACAAGATACTAAAGTGTGCTCATATTTATGGGCGCGACTCTACACGGGGTTTTTCAGAGCAGTCTCTTTCAAGGACCTTGACTAGCAAATGTAGTTACATCAGGGTAGTGATTCTCTGAACAACGACGATCGGACGGACAGACGAGTGAATGTCCAAGCGGCGAGTTTAAGTAGTCCCGTCAGTGCGAACAAAACATATTTTAGCGCGTGCATTTTCAATTTAGCAGTATGGTTTCAGCCGATGGATCGAACGTATAAGGCTGCTTAATTGAAAATGCACGCGCTAAAATGTGTTTTGTTCGCTCTGACGGGACTACCTAAACTCGCCGCTGCGATTTTCCTCGTTCGTCCGCGCGCCCGTCCGGTCCGTTGGTTTTGAAAGAATAACACCCCAGGTACATTTCTGTTACCATTTCAAAAACATATAATGCTGGATATTAACAACGCAACTTTTTTATTTGCAACTTAGCAATAAAGTAGGTACCTACAGAACATTGGATGGAAGATATTTTAAGTAGGTAGCTAATAAGTCTTCTTGTTACAATTCTAGAAATTTTTGTTTGAGTTTTATCACCGTTCACCTTTAGAATTTTTGTTTTTTTAACTTTAGGACCAAATCTTACTGACGAAGCCCATGCGCGTGGGCATGCTAACCGTGCAGGATGCGTTTTCATACTTAGTATTCTCTTATCGTAAGAGCGAGACGCGAGTTTCGTGTTAATGGTATGGTAAACGGAACTTTTTCATTGAGAGATCTACGTTTATTACTTTTAACAAGAAAATAAATATGTTGTTTCTTGTATTTAGGTTTTTAAAATTGTATTTAAGTTTATAAATAGACAGTGTAATCTTGATAAATTAATTGTTCATTCAATCATCATCAGCTCTTTGTTTTTAAATATTTTTGACACGTTAAAGTTACCTAATTGGCCTCGTCGTTGGTTTTAAAATATCTCTCGTCGTATCTTTAATAGGTAAGTACTTAATAACATCTTTAACGCAAACCTTTTTAAAGCTTCACTCATTAGTTGTAATAAACGTGCATAAACCTATTTTAACTAAAGTATGATTAGTTACTTTCTATCATATACAAAAGTCACAGTTAGAGACAAGGCCTAAGCATATTTTAAGCAAGCATGAATTAAGCTGTTGCGTCCTTAAGAACAAAAGGATAATTATCGTCTTTTACATCCCTATACCATAAACTACTTTATGGTCTCAGTACTAAAATGCTAAGGGACTTTCAGTCGAAACAACACAAGAAAAGTATTAAGTATTAAAAAAAAATTACGCTTGGATTTTAAACGGTAAACAAACAAACAAATCAGATACTTTATAGCGTTAACAACCTTAAAACATCTGCTAAGCAACCCATTCAAAGCCCAACTCTCAAATTCCCATACAATATGAGCCCAGTTGGCAGTTCATGGCACTGAAAGTACCTACCATAGAGGTAGTATAAAAACGGCTAATAGAATCTCTCTCGGCTCTTCGTACCTGTTACAAATGCCCTTCGTTAAAAAGAGTCGTCTATATATGACCGCTTTCGATTTAATTTCAAAAGTGTACCACTTTTTAGGTGTGTCAGTGTGTGACTCTGAATTAGTGTGCGTAAGTTTGCAATGGTGTGCAGTTTATCAATAATATTGGCTACAAGTTGAGTTGTACACAGAAAAAAAAGGCACGCTTGACATTTGGCTACACCGGGATCTATATTATCCTACAACTATGGAAAGTAGTACCGAAGGAAAACGTTCCGTTTACCGGTGCGCGCGCAGGCTTGGATCCGCAGCCGTTCGATACCATCGCGATTGGACTTCTTCAAATTATAAACGAAAATGAGTACTGCGAAACTCTATCTATTTTAAACAGGGATTTGAAGTTATTTATTTATTGGAAATGCAACAGCAGGACCAAATGAATTCGGTACAATAGAACAAACTACATTGCGTGTCGTGAATCTTCGTACGCGCAGACACGACCAACGATTCTGATGACTTCCGAAAGCACAATTAAACCCACAGTGCGTGCATTCACAATTCGGCAGCCTTATACCTACGTTTGATCTTATCGACAGAAGCAATGCTGCACATTTGAAAGTGCAAGCGCTAAAATGTGTTTTGTTTGCTCTGACGGGACTACTTAAACTCGCCGCTGCGATTTCGCTCATTCGTCCGACCGTCCGTTGTTTTTGGGAGAATAACACCCCAGCAATGACGGTGTAATCCGAAGCGCCGGTAGACTCCACTGTTCGCTTGTATTCTATTACGAATGACTTTGTTTTTTTAGCGAGTCCCGCTGATTGGTTTTCGATGATGTCACACCTTGTTGTTTCCGCAATGTTAAAGTAACTTGTTTCACCCACGACGTGCCCACGAGCGGCTAAATAAGGACTATGCCTGGTGACAATTCCATTAATCTCTCTCTTAACCTTCTGAGGTGGATCGAGTCTGGCAAAAACAAGCAAGCCATTCACATTTCGGATGCCAGAAAAAAACCGAGTCATAGTGTCTTTAGATGACGATTCTGAACACAGAAAATGCTCAATTTGTCCCGGACCCGTCCCTGGGGCATTTTTTTAATTACATCATGAATGACGGCACTACTCAAATTTAACAGTGTTTCATAAAAAAAGCTTTTAAAAAGAGACTTTCGTCAAACCTATTCTCTAACCACATTTTGCACAATACGGTATTTGACAAAAGTCAAATCAGCTTCTTTTCACATCAAAAACGCTCCGTTAATATGGAATTTATAGGGATTACTATCTTGCGACGTCACAATCAAATAGCGTCCTTATTATTGGATTTTATGAATTTAAAAATCTTAAAATAGCATACATAAATAAAAGATTGATGTTTTTCTAGTATTTTTCTAATTTTTATCTTGGCAAATACCCTAATAGGCTAAGATGTTTACTAGTGTATTAGTGACAGGTTGCAATTGCAAGCCCATCGCCTAACATCAATCTTCATCACAGTGTGCCAAATAAATAGACATATAGGTACATACGTACACTTGAAAAGCATAACCCTCCTGATGCAGACAGGTAAAAAAGGCTGTACTTGCGCAGATTTTTCCCTATTGAAATTATTTCTGATTGAAACCTTAAACAGATTTCATTACATGAGGTAAAATGTCACAAAACAACTACCCACTGCACTAACCACCTGAAACAAAACAAAAACCTACGAGTCGTTTGTCGGCAAATTAGTGAACCTCTTTATATACTGTAACTAGCCTTAAAAATTCCACCATCATGGTAATTCCTCGCTAAAATTAGATGAACAACTTAAGCTCCTGGTGGATTTAACAAAAGAATTCCAAAAGGAACGGGTTACGCTCATAATTCTCGGGGGACAATTATCTTTATGAGGCTCTCGGAACAAAGGGCAGATAATCTGCGCAAGCGCGGCTAAATGGACGAATTAAATTGTTAAGGGAGGGGGAGGAATGTTGTACGAGGTTGGTGACGGCTGCGGCGTTGGATGCTGGTGCTAAAATCTGTTCATCTTTGGAATTGAGTTTTAAAATACATGTGTGATGGTAAGTGGGTGGTATACTCTATACTGTAAAACGGGGTGAGTAGGGACATAACCTAAAATAATTCATAACCTAGAATAGGAATAAGTATTAAATGGAAAATAACGTTACGTCTATTGGAAATAATTTCAGTCTTATAATTTGTAACATATGCCTCATTTTAAGGAATTTTAAGGAATGAAATGTATGAAAAAGTCAGAGAGAAATGTGGAATAAAAGAAGATGTATTGACTAAGATTGAAAAGGGCATGCTTCGATGGTTTGGTAATTTGGAAAGGATGGATGAAAGAAGATTGACGAAAGAGATATACAGATCGATAGTGAGTGGACGGGTCGGAAGGGGCCGCCCTAGGGCCTAGGGCCTAGGCGTACTTTTTCGAGTCAAATCGTTGAAATACTGGAAAAGGGCCGAATCTTAAGTACCCGAAACCGACGTGCGTGCATGACTCGATGTATGAATGTGGAAGAAGCGAAAGAAATTTGTCAAGATCGTAGCAAGTGGAAAGAAGTGGTCTCTGCCTACCCCTCTGGGAAACAGGCGTGATTTAATGTATGTATGTATGCCTCATTTTAGGTTGTGACCTAACTTTTTCAACTGAGCTTATCCACTAAAGAATACAAAGCCATTGTATAGTTAACCACAAATAAGGACAACGAGCTCGCAGTTAAAGCGGATACACCTATGTCAACCAGCAATGGAATATACCTATACCTTGATAGATAATGTGAATTGCCCTATATCACCTATATCAATTTGTGCCGCAGAACCGATAATCGCTGGAGTTATCGTATATTTGAGTGGAGACCGCGAATCGGCAAACGTAGTGTAGGACGCCCTCAGACTAGGTGGAGTGACCATCTTCGCGAGGTGGCTGGCAAGAGCTGGATGAGAGTGGCCACGAATCGTGCTCGTTGGCGTGCAATGGGAGAGGCCTATGTCCAGCAGTGGACTAATATAGGATGATGATGATGATGACCTATACCAACATTACCAACGTTGTTGAACCATCTTAGATGCCCATCCCTCTTCAGTGTAAATGATTATCTTTTTTTGTGTTGACTTCGTCAGAAGGATGTTTACGTTTTTCGAGTGTATGTGTATGTGTCTATTTCTGTGACTCACTCTCCAGGCTAAACGGCTTGATGGATTTTATTTAACATTATGAGGAGCCGTTAGATTTGGTTAGTATATTTTAATCAAAGTAGTAGGGGGTTAATTTTGTAAAACAATGCAATCACAATAGTAATAAAGAGGAAAGATTTGTATTTTTGTATGTTTGTAACGAATTAACTAAAAACCACTGACCCGATTGTAAAACTTCCTCCACCATTGCAATGCTCCATGATTTCTGAGTAACGTAGGCTACGTTTTATTTTTCTGCGCGGGAAGAGTCCCGAGAAACAGCTAATAATTATTATTATGTACTAAGACGACAATAACACAAAATGCAGTCGGTTCTTTGTTACCGACTGTTTTTTTTTACGTCTAAATAATTCAAAAAAAGCCTGCCCCTCCGGCGTCAGATAGTGCGGCTACCTAATTTTAACAGCGCAATTATCACATCAGGGGTGTTATTCTTTCAAAAGCAACGGACGAACGAGCGAAATCGCAGCGACGAGTTTAGGTAGTCCCATCAGAGCGAACAAAACACATTTTAGCGCGTGCATTTTCAATTAAGCAGCCCTTTACGTTCGATCCATCGGCAGAAATCATGCTGCTAAATTGAAAATGCACGCGCTATGTTTTGTTCGCACTGACGGGACTACTTAAACTCGCCGCTTGGACCTTCACTCGTCCGTCCGTCCGACCGTCGTTGTTCAGAGAATCACTACCCAGAAGAAGAGACAGACCGAGTCAGGACGAACTGAACCAGTTCTGTTAAGACTAGGCAAAGAAGTCGTTGAATGGCTACAAAAAGAAGAAGTTAAAAGAACTTCGGTACTCTCCCCCCCCCCCTCCCTCGAGGCTTCTGGCTACTATTAAACTAATAGCGAGCAAATATCGAACCCAAAGAGCCTACAGCACCGCGAATACAAAACTCTTGCGTTACGTGGCTATCGCGCCATCTAGCGTCAAAACCGCGCATACTAATTGGATGCCGCCTCAAATATTCTGATGCCATCGACGCAGGCGTACATTTTTAGTTTAGCCTCTGTGGAAAACTTAAGGCAGTTGCATAATGCACTAGGCGTTTAGCGAATTATTCTTGAGGTAAGAGATCATCGGCGATGATTCATCGCTACCAACGAACTCAAAGAATACTTAAGGAATAGCAGGTTGATACGAGTCGTTGGATCTTGTAGTGTAGGTCCGTATTCATCTCTACTACCATCGTATCCACAAGACACCGCAAAAAACATTGTATGTACCTATACGGTCAAAGTTACGTAAATAAGTACCTAGTCGTCTGTATAGTCAATGCTATATCAATGCACCAATAAGGAATATTGCACTGCATACGATAGTTTTCCAATTTATTCAAAGGTCTACTGAAACCGTATTTAGGTAGAGACCGAATTTGGGCATAAGTTCATCTTTTATACCTATTCAAATTTGTAGAACTCTAATGTCGTCCAGTGAGCCATCAAAGGACCACGCAGTGAGTATACCGAATTATTTTTGCGCAATAAAGATTATTATAAATAATGGTAAAATAGGTGAAAAACAAAAACGGTTAGTGTTTACTTTTAATGCAAAAAAACAAAGTACAAACTACTAAAAACTATGGTGCAACTTCCTATTTGTTGCACCACAGAAAATCAAATTAAAAAGAACATTCTCACTCGTATCTGTGGCGAACAAAACGCAGCGATTCATTGGCCGATGTTATTACCTCGAGCCAATTTAATTAGGCGGTCACACGGAAGGATGAACTAAACGCAACAAAGTCTTTAAAGGCGAGTGCACACTGATCGGTTACATTGGAAAATTATTAATTTCATAGTATTTTTTAATCATGTAGATAAGAAACGAGGGCACGCCATCATCGTAAGTAGTTGCCAATCATGAGAACTTAGATGGAATTATGCTAGTCTGTGAAATGCTGGGGTCGGAATAGGTAGGTAGGGTTAATAAACCTCAATATAGGTAGTGCTTAAACTTGACGCAGGTTCATTCATGCGTGAGTGGGATGGGAATACAGTATTAGGTAAACACGCATCAAGTTTAGGTAGTTGCTAGGTCTACATAAAGACTGATGCTATGTTAGAATTCCCATGTTTTAACCATAGTGATAAATTTTCAAACTTTTTTTATGCAGAAAAGTTTGGTAAAATACGGGGCAAATCAGTTCTCTTATTTTAAGTTAAGTTAAATTAAGAATGAAGCGACGCGCATCAACTCAATTTTAGCGCCCGAGCAGCAATAGATAACAGAAACTCCTCAAGGGTCGGAGACGAACTACATACACTAATTCCTATTTATATTCTGTCTTAAATTTACTCTACTGAATAGATCATTTATTTTCTAAACACGTAAGCTGATGTGAACCACCCCCAGCAATAACAAACCGCCGCACCAGCGGTTATCCGTCGGCGCAGAATTAACGGCGCCCGCGCACGGCGTTCGATCATCGCGAGATACAGCCGGCCGCAGCGATCCATTGAGCCAACTCGCGCGCACCTGTGATTGCGGATTTACTACCCAAGGAATGAGCAGCGATAGTAATGTTTACTAGACTTTGGCAAAGTTGTAAAGGGCTTTTTCTTTGCAATAAGTCTCTGTCAAAAAAATATATTTAGAATATAATATAATCTGCTTATCAAGCCCAATCATTTAACGAGTGCCAACAAGGTGGCTCTAGTATAACGGACATCCTGTCGCTACCTCCTGATTCTATCATCCGATAAGGGGTGCGATCCTCTCAAAAACGCGGGCGTGCATTTTCAATTTGGCAGCATGGATTCTGTCGATGAGATCGAGCGTAATAAGGCTGCCTAATTCAAAATGCACGCGCTAAATAATCGAGTTTACATGTATTCCAAATTCTTAACCATTACAATAACAGAAAGATGTTCAAAATTTACTTGCAAACCCATACTAACGAGACAAGTTTGGTAAAAAAAAAATATTTATTAAGAACTGGAAAAAATAATAAAAGTACAAACCTACCTAGTTTTTTTAATTACTGAAACATGTATATTCAAAAATCGTCGAAATCGGACTTGATTAAGGTTGCATTCGACCAAACTTAGGTCTTATACCTACCCAGATTAAATGCCGAATTTGTAGATAAATTATAAGTACTATTCCAAGTCAGGTCAAATACGGCCTTAGGGGATGAGAAACGTTATCGCCCGAAGCAAAATTTGTATAAAAAAAACAGCTGGGTCAAAATCTTTTTCGATGCACTGAAATTCTCCACTCTGTCACAATCGTAATTTTTCTCATTAAGTAGTAATGTTTTTTTAATCTAAATAAATGTTTATTTTATCTGAATCAGTAAAGTATTGTCAAACATCGTCAAACACTCTTGTCACATTTCCCAGGGACCAATTTCAATGCATCAAAAAAGATTTTGACCCAGCTAAGTCGGCTACGCGATTTGCATCAGTTCACCTCTCAAACAAAACAACTACCTACCTTAGGTCACTACGAAAGTTTTGAGATACAAAAAAAGTATAAAAGTTATTCAATATTTTTTTATTACAGTTTCTCAAAGTACTCTCCATTAGCTTCTATGCATCGATTCACCCGCCTAAACCATGATTTATAGCATTCCCGGTACTCTTCTTTAGGGAGGTCTTCTACGGCCTGCAAGTAGGCATTCCGTGCGTCCTCAGGACTGTTAAATCGCGTGTCACGAAGTCCGAGTTTGATTTTCGGAAAGAGGAAGAAATCGCAAGGAGCTAAATCGGGGCTATACGGAGGATGACACAGTTCTTCAATCTCTGTACTCTTCAAAAAATCCTTAGTGACAATGGCCTTGTGCGGCGAGGCATTGTCATGATGCAAAAAGAGCCCCCTGAAACCAGTTTTAGGTCGTTTTTGTTTTAAATTATTAAATACAGTAGGTAAACACACTTCAATATACCACTTAGCATTCAGTTTTTTGGTCGTCTAAGGAAATTATGGCCACATGACCACTTGCAGAAAAAAATGTGGCCACCATTTTTTTCCCAACACTTCGCCCGCGTTTCAACTTCGTTGGAGGTTCATCATCGGGAAACACCCAAATTGTCGATTGCCGTTTAGTCGGTGGCTCATATTGGTAAATCCAACTCTCGTCTCCAGTAATAATGTTAAAAATTGACCGTCCTTCTCCCTGATCAAATTTTCTGAGCATATCTTTGCACCATGTCACGCGAGCTTCTTTTTGTTCTGCAGTCAGCGAGTGAGGCACCCATCGTGAACATAATTTCCTGACTCCAAGCCGGTTGTGTAAAATTTCATTAATAGCTGGCGATGAAATCTTCACGACCTCTTCTATTTGTTTGTAAGTCACTTTTGGGTCTTCCTTAATAATTTTTTTCACAGCTAGGACGTTTTCTTCTGTAACTGATGTCACGGGTCGGCCATTTCTTTCATCATCATTTAAGGAAAAAATCCCTCGTTTAAATTGAGCAAACCATCTGAAAACTGTTTCACGCGATGGTGCATAGTCCTCAAACGCCGAAACTAATCGCTCTCTGCACTCACATTCATTTAATCCAAATTTATAATCGTACAAAATCATCGCACGAAAATGTTCTCGCTTAAAATCCATAGTTGACGATAAAAGCCCGCGGAATTGAAACAAAAAACAACCGTCATTTTTTTATTTTTAAATATTTGATCAAATGGTTTTCTATGTTCGAATTACAAATAATTTATCTTTTAAAAAAGGTTCAATCTCGTTGCGTTCTTTTTATAAATTTTGAGTATCTCAAAACTTTCCTAGTGACCCACGTATACCTACCTACAGCAAGCCTTTTCAACATGGCCGATACTCTTCCGTCCACAAGTGTATGTACCCAGGTATGTACATTTGATTAGCGTATATTATGCACGCTCTCTACGTTGTGAGACAGTGACATATATTATACAACCGCTCTAATGCCGCTTCCGAAATCGATTTTACTTTCTCCACGCCGGTTGTTTGGGAGCTATCAACGCGGGGAAAATTAAAGATCTCCGATAAAACCGGTTTTTTTACGTGCATCTAATGGCAGTTTTAAGAGCTTTCATAAGTTACTTCACACGTTTGTTTGTTTTTGAAAGTCAATTTAGAACCAGTTCTCGTTATTAGAATGGGCTGAAATTTGGAATACGTTATGTAAACCCGGTGACAATTTACTATGGTGTATAAAAACTGATGAAATCGGAAGGTGGCAACACAATCTGCTGTTCTTAACGAGTTTGGATTATATTTTGTACACAAATACATTAAATCACGCCTGTTTCCCAGAGGGGTAGGCAGAGACAATCTTGACAAATTTATTTCGCTTCTTCCACATTTATACATCGAGTCATGCACACACGTCGGTTTCGGGTACTTAAGATTCGGCCCTTTTCCAGTATTTCTCCGATTTGACTCGAAAAAGTAACGTCCCCTTTCCGAAACGTCCACTCACTTTCGATCTGTATATCTCTTTCGTCAATCTTCTTTCATCCATCCTTTCCAAATGACCGAACCATCGAAGCATGCCCTTTTCAATCTTAGTCACTACATCTTCTTTTATTCTACATTTCTCTCTGACTTTTTCATATTTTGTCTATGCAAAAAAGTAAAGTCGGCTGCAAAAGCTCTTTCGAAAATGGTTATTTTGTCAGAAAATTAGATTACCTTATGTAAATTATGAAACCTTTAACGTGGAGTAGGTTCATATAAGTCGTTTTACTCAACGTCCAGTACAAGCGCATCAACTCGACTCCCAATCCGGCCTATTGCAACACGCGCGTAAACCGAGCCATGCTGGACCAAAAAACATGCGTTTAACTTAGGTAAAACGTCTAATTTAAAACTTTGGTTGTGGGTTAAAAGTAGTAAATAAAATTCCAAATGGTTTTCAACACTTTAATACCTATATTAAATGTAATCGTATAAAATGCAGTCACTTGTCGTGGCTGGAGCGCGAGTCGGGGTCGGAGGCGTGCTCGTGCTCCATCTCGAAGTCGTCCACCGCCATCGGGGTGTCTGGACAAACGAGGACATTCTCTATATCGGTACAGCATGAGCGGTAATAG